>CAHIKZ030004191.1:1152500-1207500 GCA_903632075.3 Acanthosepion pharaonis
TGCACATCTTCGACTACAAGAACGAATCAGTTCTTGACAATCCTCGATACTAATTTTAGACCATTCTTCTTGAAGCTTCACCCACAAATCCTACGTGTTAGTGGGATTTCTTTCCATAACTTTCACTCCTAAGGTCTTCCAAAGATTTTCTATTGGATTTAAGTCAGGACTTTGCGGTGGCCAATCCATAATTTCCAAATCTTGCTCGCTAAGGTAACTCATTACCACCTTTGCCTTGTGACATGGGGCATTATCTTGCATAAAGGTAGCCCTATCGAAACCTGAATTCTGTATGATTGGCACAACATGATCTTGAACAATGTTTTTATAGATCTGCGCGTTTACACGAGTTTGTAACCGGACAAGAGGCGTTGTACCTTGGCTAGAAAACATTCCAAATACCATGACGCTTCCGCCCCCAAACTTGACAGTTTTCTAAGTACACTTTGCACTTAATCTTTCACCAATACGTCTCTTTACATTGCCTTTTCTATCATTTCCAAATAAATTAAACTTGCTTTCATCACTGAAAAATACTTTTGGCCAATTTTCATATGTCCAAATTACATACCTGTTTGCAAACTCTAATCTCTTCTTATTCTTCGAACTAACAAGTGCTTTCTTCCCTGGGGTTCGATTAAACAGCCCTATTTCTTGCAGTCGTCTACAAACAGTCTGTCTTGACACATTAACACATGAGGTACTATTTATAACCCTTTTAATTTCTGTGCAAGCCTTAAAACGGCCCTTTAATGACATACGATGCATTATTCGATCTTCTCTTGCCGAAGTTTTGCGGGGTCTGCCGGTTTTAAAAGCACTAACTATTTTGCCAGTATCATTGTAGGATTTAACAACCCTGCCTACAACACTCTTGGAACGTTTCACTTTCTCTGAAATCACTCTAATGGTGTGCTTTTCCTTGTGTAGCTTCACAATAGCTTGTCTCACAGAGTAATCAAGTTTTGGCGTTTCGCCATGGTGCCGGCTGATGCAACGTTTACAAATGACTAAGTAAGACTTATTCTTTAAAGGAAATCAAAAATTGAATATAGCATACTGTTTACATTGTTTTTTCTCAATTTTGTCCTTAATTTTGGACGATCCTATTTTGAAAATAAATAAATAATTGTTATAATTCTTTTTTCTATCCTTTGCAAATGATTCAAATTTTAGTATGTTATTATGGATGATAACGACTACCAGGTGTCAAAATTTCAGCTTTTCACAGTTGTTATTTCTAACAAATATTAGGTTTTAAAATTTTGTCCCTTAGTTTTGGACGCTACTGTATATATATATATTAAATCATTAACTTCTATATATTTTTTGTATGAATGATTCATGTAATGTAAATGGAACTGCACCACATTCTTGATATTAAAATAACTGATCCGACATGCAACTTCTGGGATAATAACTGTGACATTCCTGTATTTATTGAACAATTTAGTTCATGCCACATTGACTGAAAAACCTACCAGTACAAAAGAATTCTCCTATTACCATATTAGTACAAAAACACACAATCTTAAAATTTAAAAATTCAACCTCAGCGTTGCGACCGCACGCTCCAAAAAAATTTCTTACAATTAACAATAACACATTTCTAAAAACATATTTCGGATTACATCTATTCTTTCGTTGTCCTGTTATTACCGAGAAGTAAAAACAAAAACAAATCTATTTCCATACCTGATGATGTCTGTAGGAACAGACGAAAGCTTGTAAAAAACTAAAAAAAAGACCTGGAATTTATAAACAGGGATCATGACATTCATATACAGGTTCGGGGTTAATGTACTTTATTGAATTTGTTTGCGAAGATGTATTCTCGTCATTTAAATCATTAACTTCTATATCTGTTTTTTGTATAAATGATTCAAAGTATATATATATATATATATATATATATATATATATATATATAATATAAAAGAAAGGTCATTAGGTCATTAAACGACTCATGTCCTTTGTGCATATTACTAAGTTTATAAAAAATAAAAATTTACTGAATAAGAGAAATGAAATAGCTATTTTATGCCGTCATTGTCAAAAATTTTCCTTAAATTATATTTAAAAATTTAAAAATAAAAATAAATTTAAAAAGGTGCGATCAGGTAATATACATACTTATATTTAACATGAAAAATAATTTTATATACTGTAAGTAATTCTCAGAAAAATGTGTATTAAAATAACAGTGAAAATATTTTAAAGTTGTATTTAAAATTGTAGTTAAAACGAATTCTAACCTAAACATCTTTTAAAATTGCAGTTAAAGAAAATGTATTCTAACCTAAACACCTCTCAAAAAGTACTACCGGCACTTAAATAAATCCAGTAAAACACCTACTGAAAAATGAAATTATAACGAAAAGCTGGATGATGTAGGCCATTGAATGACCCATGTCCTTTGTACATACATAAGAAACTTTATTACTAAGTTTATATATATATATATATATATATATATATATATATATATATATATATATATTACGATAAACGTGCAATCAATTTACAAATTCATGAATTATTCACACAAAAACAAAAGCAAAAGGTTAATGATTTAATTGGCGAGAAATCCATCATCGCAAACAATTCAAATAATATACAAAACCTCCGAATCCGTTATGGATGGAATTGATCCTGTTTCCATAAATTTCTGCCGTATTAGTTCTATTTTTTTACTACAAGCTTTCGTCTGTTCCTACAGACGTCTTCAGGTATAGAATAGATGTTGTTCTTGTTTTTCTCTTAGTAATAAGAGGACAATGAATATATATATATATATATATATATATATAAATAAATAAATTAATAAAAAAAATAAATAAAGTTTACTAAATCAGAGAAATGAATTAGCTATTTTTGCAGTAAGTGCCATAAATATTACTTAAACAAGATTTAAATATAAAAGTATAAAATCGTAATATACATATACTTGATATGGAAAAATAATTTTATTTACTATAAATAATTTTAATAAATTTCCTTCTATTATAAAGTAATATAGTCTATTAAAACTAGCAATGAAAATATTTTAAAGTTGTAATTAAAATTGTAGTTAAATAAAATGAATTCTAACCTAAACTTCTTTTACTTAGTACTACACGCACTTAAAAGAATCCAATAAAACACCTACAGTAAAATAAAATTAATATGAAATGCCAGAGGATGTAAGTTTTTGAATGACCCATGTCCTTTGTACTTACATGTTAAACAATATATTACTAGGTTTATATAAAAAATAAAAGTTTACTAAATCAGTGAAATTAAGTAACTATTTTTGCCGTCATTGTCATAAATTTCACTTAAATAATATTTAAATACAAAAAAAAATTGTAACCTAATGTACATAATTATACTTGATGTAAAAATAATTCTACATATTATAAGGGATTCTAATACATTTAATTGTTCTTAAAAAATATAGTAAAATAAAAATTAAAAATGAAAATATTTCAAATCGTAGTTAAAAAAAACGTATTCTAACCTAAACACCCGAAAAAATATTTAAATATACAAATAGAAAAAAATGCCGTAAGAATTTTTGCCGTTAACAATAAATTTAAAAAAAAAAATCCAGACGACATGCATTCAACGGATGTCAGATTTCAGTGAAAAATACATCCCTACCCCCTACCAAAACGTAACTAATAACGGATACAATAATACAGGCATAATGAACACCCAGGCACCTCTTGTCCAGTTGAAGTAGATTTATCTGTAACCTTGGAAACGTGAATTATGATTTTAGCTGTGTCTTTAAAACTCAGTAATTTTAAAAGTTACTCCAAAATTCGCTTGAGGATGAAATGGAACTAATGTCTTTAATGTAATTACAAAATTAAATTCGTACCTTTTAGCTTCCATTTTTGAAACATGGTTAGAACTGTGTAGCGAAAAAAACCATATTTTAAATAAATCAATTTATAATATTAATGCTCTGTAAATTTACATTGAGCACTATTTTGTAAAAGTAAAAATATCTATAAGAACACCGGATTATATATCTTACTGTTCTTTCTTTATATATATATATATATATATATATATATATATATATATATATATATATATATTTATATATATATATATATACTACATGAATCATTTATACAAAAACAGATATCGAAGTTAATGATTTAAATGGCAAGAATATATCTTCGCAAACAAATTCAATAAAGTACATTAACCCCGAACCTATATATGAATGTTATGATCCCTGTTTATAAATTCCGGGTCTTTTTTTAGTTTTTTACAAGCTTTCATATGTTCCGACAGATATATCTGAGAAAACGGAAAACAATATCTCGCTTATTGTCCGCGGTAAAGAACAATGGATAAATGATCATTTCCCCTGCAATGTACGACGCAGGTTTCGCCCCGACCAGAGAGCAGATTTTTGTTTGCTATTATTTCTAGAATGCTTTGGACGATACACCGAATTCACACTGTTTAATAAATATAAATAGGGTATCTATTTAAAATACGAACTGTGTACTCTATTAGCGTCATAGAAATGTCGAATTTAACATAAATCCATTAATTTCTTTGCATGAGTTCAAACTTGGTTATAATGCTTGTCAACCTGTTGTCAACATTGGCAGAGCATTGGATGCAAGGCCCACTTATAATCGAACATTATGGCACTTGCTTTTGAAATTCCGCAGAGGAGATACGGGTTTGGAAAATCAAAGTGGTATAGGACATCCATCTGCAAGTGAGAATCAACATGTGAAAATACTACTCGAACCAAACACATGTTAAACTGTCAGATAAATATCTTAGATAATGGCTGCCAGCAATTCATCTCTATCGTGTCATCTCAAGTAAATTAACAAGGCGATGAAAATCGATAAATGCGTACCACATGAACTCAGTGAAAGTTCGGCGTTTTGAATTGTGTTACATCTGCGAAAGTCGAATGATCTATTTCTTGGTCGAACATCAGTTTCCAAATATACTAATATTTTAAACACGCTTCAATATATCGTTTCCTGCCACCTGTCGAAACTCAGTGCAAGCCATGCACACATCGATCAGCATATCACCAGCAACCAAAATAAAGCTACCAGCATAAGACAAGTATTAGTATATAACCCGAAAATACTCTATAGCACCCAATGCAAGGAAGACTCAAAACACGAGAAGCTTTTATTGAACAAAAGAAATAACGTTAAATAAAATATATTTCCACACACGAGACAATATGTTGAAGTGCATAGAAAATAATTAATGCGTGCATAAAGAAACACAAACGCTTGATATTGTTGTATTATTTTCACTGTTGTCTCACTTCCTTTAATTATTACACATGACGTCATCATCAACTTAAACCAGGATGTAACCGACAATATCTTGATTTCCACAGGGAAATTATTCTTCAAAATGACTGATATGGCCATTATAAGAAGTATTCTTTTTCTTTTTACCAGTGTATATTACATTAAGAATTATTGGAGAATATGATTCTTCTTGAAATAAATCCTGCTGTATAGGTGGGGTGGGGTGTAATGAGTGATGTGTGTAATGAGTGATAAAGACAGTCAAAATTCCTCTGGGGTGTGTCCTTCTGGTCATGTACAGATTTAGTTATTCTAGGAAGAATAGAATGTTGTCTTTCTTTAATATTCATCAAGTATTGAACATAGACAAGAAATGTATGAATATTGTTACAAATTACTTAAATATGATTGTCATAAGATAATACGAGGCATTAGAACTTTAACAGACCATATAGACATCACAGCACATATAAATAGGTGTGTGTGTGTGTGTGTGTGTGTGTGTGTGTACAAATTCCTCCTTGGAGGGCTTTTAACACAGGCTTATCATCTCTCAGTTGCGTCTCTGTCCTTGGCCAGAGTGCGCTCAGAGGCTTCTCTGTCAAAGGACAGAGGGGCAACTGAGAAAATTTTACCGAGAGGTGCCCGGCCCTGGTATACAGCTTCCCAAGGCCGCGCCCTTCCATTGCACCAGAGGGATGGATCGGTGCTCGCACCGAGACCGGCGCAACAGGGGCTGCAGGGGCTGAGGGCAATTTTGAACTTGTCCCGGGCGTACGCGCCTGGGTCCCCACCTAAAAAGCCCTTGCGTCACATCTCGTCCAAGTGGGGGACGAGTTAATACTGTGGGTGTGTGTTTGTGTGTGCGCGCGCGCGTCTGTGTGTGTGTATAAGTGTGTGTGTGTGTTTGTATATAGTTTATTTTTCGTGTTACAGTTTGTGGTTTTAAATTCTTATTGATAATTTTCTGGAGATATATAATTGACTTTCAATTGTCAGTGGAATGCTATTCCGGGTTTGGCTTGGTTTGATTTAGTAGGTTTGGTTTGGTTTGGTTTTACAGCATTTCAAACTGAATATTTTATTTAATGCCGACAAGATTTTTATTGCTAGTAATATTTTTCTTCAAAAAAAGTATTGCCGCTAATTATTTTCCCCCAAAATGTATTGCTGGTAATATGTTTTTCCTTCAAAAATGTATTGCTGGAAATGTTTTTTTAAATGTATTGCTGGCAAAATATTTTACTTTTAAAAATATATTGCTTGTAATATTCTTTTCCGATTTTTTAAAAAAATGTATTGCTGGTAATATTTTTTCCTTCAAAAATTCATTGCTGGTAATAATGTTTTTTCTTACAAATTCATTAGTAGTAATAAATTTACAGAAATTTATTGCTGTTATCAAACCACATTTTTACATTTTCATAGTGTTTTGAAACCAATTTGGGGGTTAAGTAATTGCCCATTGCTAAGACCCTAACAGGTGCTACCACCCGGCCCAGGGTGAATCTGGGAACACCAGCAATTAAGAGGTGGTTCCATGCTCCTCAAAACCTCTTGATCTGAGGCCTTGCTGCTGGACGTAGTTTATCGTCTTACCCAGGACGTGGATGTAGTTTATCGTCATACCCAGGACGGTGCTATTCCGGAAAATTTGTACAAGATCAGACCTTCTAAAAAACATACAGTTTTTGATATTTTTTAAGTGAAATTTCAGAATTATATACATATAGTTTTCCTGTTGACTGAGGGCGAAAATTTCCCAACTGCATCTCCGTGCAGGGGGGAAAAATTCACTAAAAAGAGAAAACTGTTTATTTTGACTCTCTACTTTTTCGATTCTCATGCAAACGGATTATCAGTATAGTTTTTGAGATTAGCGAAAACTAAATATATATCTAAATTTTTGACAAGCCGACCTTTCTGAGACTCGTGCAAACCAAAACTCGATCTACTTTTTTTTTGACTATCATGAAAGCAAAACGCTTAAAACTTGTGAAAACTGTCTAGCTCGTTCAAATCAGACATCTGCTTATTTTTTGATCCACATACGCACCAAATCTACGTCTAATATTTTGATTCATGTGCAAACCAGACATCTCTCTATCTTTTTGACAGTCGTCCAAAGCACACTTATCTCTGCCATTTTGACACTCATCCGAAAAATCCTATGTCTACTGTTTTGAACCCAAAACACCACTGTGTAATGGAAAGAGGAGAAGCAAAAATATAGAATCAGCTGACTGGTTTTCGTTCCTCTCTCAAAAGAGTTCGGTCGATTAATTAAAACCTTTTGGAGAACGACTAAAAAGAGGGAATGAGACGTTCCGACGCAGCCCATTTAGCGTCGATGATTCAGCAAGGCCGATTCGGGGTAGCCGACTCGACATAGGATTTTTTCGGCAGAGGCGTCAGATTACTACTTCGTCGTTATAGTCAAATTTGCTATTTCCTTCTATCTTTCTCTCTCCCTCGTTTAGTAGTCAAGTTAGTACTGCGTTGTTATATACTCGTACGCTAGGAATGCATATTGCTTCAATCTGGAAATTTTCTGAGGCTTACGGAAAGGTCCAAAAGGACGTAATGTATTTCTCGAAAAGTTGATCGCCGGATATCCACCCCCCACCCTAAAAGATAAAATAAATATAGAGAGTCATAACAGAATTTGAATCATTCGATCCTATTTAGTTACTGAAGAGTGTTGATCATAATTACGAAATGAAGAAGTAAATCTACGATTTAATACCTTTACTAACATTTTTTTTTAAATTCTTTTTGAAATACAATAATTTTAATTCAAGTTTTAAATTTACATTAATCCATTAGTGTTTTAATCAGTCCGTTATGCGTCGTGCGTGAAACACGCTTAGGCGATCATGTATCTTTCGATACATGACTGACGAGGCAGATATTTTGGCGCAGTAGGTTGTCATTTCTTTTTGCAGTAGACCAATTGCCATCCAAGCCGATCTGTCCAATAGCTAAGAAGAAGAGGATTCATATTTTTCCCAAGGGTATTAGCACGTAAGTTGATTTCAGTCAGTTATGTGCGATGTGTGATACACGCTTAGAGGATCATGTATCTTTCGATACATGACTGACGAGGCAGATTTTCTCACTGTTTATTACTTAGGCAATCAGGTATCTTTCGATATATGACTGAAATCCGATTTTTTCCCGCAGTAGGTTTCCATTTCTTTCTGCAGTAGCCCAGTTGCTATCCAAGGCTGTAGAACCCGGTCCGTCCTGCTATTTACCCATAGCTAGATGGAGAAGAAGTTGATTCATACTTTTCCCAAGGATATTAGCACGTAAGTGAATGTAATGGATTCGACTTGAATTCGAACTCGCTTCTCCGATTCCTCAATCCGAGCCGCTATCCAAAAGTCATATTGAAATTGTTTTCAATGCTTTTATCCCTTTTTTAGCCGGGGTTGCCTCCTGTCAAAAACAGAGATGTCGAAACAGTCTGACGCCTAAAATGCTGTGGCGAATAGTCCCGTTATTTTTCTGACGCGAAACCAGCGACACCGAATCAACGACGCCAAAAAGGCTACGCCGAAACGTACAAAACTCGTAAAAAGAAGATATATGTATAAGAAGTACGTAGGTATCAATAAAATATTGACCCGGATATTGCTTATTAATAGATTGCAGTGAAAGCCAACAGCGATTCGTTTTGACTGCACAAAAATGGCAGTTACGATTTAGTATAATCGATTTTTAGTATTTCACCCCAGAAATACCCCTAACGCAGGGGATTACAGGGAGTGAAAGAGAGAGAGACTGAGTATAGGATAGATCAGCGTTACACAACCGGGGTTACCTGGGACCCTAAGGTTCTGCAAAAGGTCCCCAATAATATATAATAGCTTTGATAGTTTTAGTCTCATCTTTATTAATGGCCTGAATTATAGTTGAAATCACTTCATCACAAATGACTGGACAATATTGAACATGCACACTCTTCTGCAGCGTTTCTCAACCGGGGGTTCCCCCAGTATACTAAGGTTCCACAAGGGTCCCCTGGGGTTCCTAAGAACAGGTGAGATGAGCTAATGCACTTTTGACTTTTTATTTAATTTTGATATATTATTTGTTATGATTATACAAAGACGGCAGTTATGATTTCATGTAATCATTTTTTAGTCTATTTAGAAATGCCCCTAATACGCAGGTGATTACAGGGAGTGAAAGTGAGAGAAAAGACTGAGTATAGGGTGGATCAGCATTTCTCAAGTGGGGGTTCACAGAAACCCTAAGGTTCCGCAAAAGGTCCCCAAGGTTTCCCAGAGAACAGGTGAGATAAGCTAATGTACTTTTGACTTTTTATTTAATTTCATATACGTAATATTACTAAACACACACAATATATTCTTGGTTATTGTAATCTTGTAATATAGACATCGTCCTATCTAAACTATTACGTTATTAAAAAATATAATCATTGGGAATATATTTAGTGATGTCTTCATGGAGCCAGTGTGAAACCACCTTCACTAGTCAGTGTCCACTAGTCAAAGGGTTCAAGGGGTTCCTTAAGACATGTAATTTTTTTTAAGGGTTGCACAAGGGTAAAAAGGTTGAGAAACTTTGCTTTTATGTGTAAAAACAGTAAAGGTAAATGAAAAATGATTATGTTATTAAAATATATATTAATATTTATGTATTATTCGTTATAATTGAACAAAGATGATAGTTACCATTTCATATAATCGTTTTTTTTTTTTTTGTCTATTTAGAAATGATTCTAATACGCGGGGGATTACAGGGAGTGAATGTGAGAGAAAAGACTTTGTATAGGGTGGATCAGCGTTTCTCAACCGGGGTTCCCTGAACCCCTAAGGTTTCGCAAACGGTCCCCAAGGGTCCAGGGAGAAAAGGGGAGATAAGCTAATGCACTTTTGACTTTTTATTTAATTTCATATACGTCAGATTACTAAACACACAAAATATATTCTTGTTTATTGTAATCTTGTAATATAGAAATCATCCTATCTAACCTATTATGTTATTAAAAAATATAGCAATCATTGGGAATATATTAAGCAATTATCGGTTTTCGTTTTGTTATGATATTGGTTACATATCATTATATTTTACGTCTGAGTTTAGAATTTTTTACTTCTTCGTGTTTCACTTCAAACAGACTGCAGCGTATCAGATCGAGTAACCTCTGACCCCATTATTAATCGGGAGGTTAAGTACGTCACCTACTGACTTATAGTAAAGGATAAAAAATAAATTAAAAAACTTATGCAGCAATTATCTATTTTCGTTCTGTTTACATTTACATTATAGGTATATGATATTAGTTACTTATGTTTATTTTTTTATGTTTGACTTTAGAATTTGTTTGTGTGAATGAAAACTCCATGATGAAGTATTATAAACGAACAGTATGAATTTTATTTAGCATTGCCGAAAAATTTGACAAAGAAATATTAATTTTTCCTTAAATCAGTTATTCAAAAATATATACTATGATATTTACCACGTGAATGAGAAAGATATGGTATATAATTTTGTTTTACCGAAGAAGTTCCTTGAGACATGTAATGTATTTTAAGAGTTACGCAAGGGTAAAAAGGTTGAGAAACCCTGCTATACTTAAATGATTTTGACATCTTCAAATTTTTAGCTCCCATCATAGTCTGTACCTCTTACTAAGGACCATAACTTTTATGGCTACTTCACAAATTTCTTGTTCAGCTGTTAGGAAAATATATAGTTGACAACTGTAACCCTCTAGGGCAGTGTTTCTCAACCGCGGTTTCCCGCAGCCCCAAGGGTTCCGTAAACGGTCCCAAGATTTACGCGGGAACAGGTGAGATAATCTCAATTGAGAATGAAATCCGTGTGTGTTTATCTAAAGTTCGACCTCGAATTAAGTATTTGCGTATCACAAACAGGCACAGGCTTCACATTAGAGAAGCATGTTTCATTTTATCAAATCGCTCTGAAAGTAACATTTACTTAGCCCATTTATTGGTTCACAGGACATTTTGTCTTGATTTCAACATTATCATTAAAGGATAAAAAAACTAAAAAAAGAACAAAAAAACTGACGCAGTTATTGGTATATGATATTGGTTGCTTATGTTTATTTTTTACGTTTGTGTTTAGAATATTTTGTGTGTGAATGAAAACTTCCTAATGAAGTATTATAAATGAACAGTATGAGTTTTTTTTTAATTTTTGCGCAGAGGTTCCTTGAGACGTGTAATTTATTTTAAGAGTTACCCAAGGGGAAAAAACGTTGAGAAATCCTGCTATACTTAATTGATTTTGACATGTTTAATTTTTTAGCTCCCATATTAGGATGTGTCTCTTAAAAAGGACCATAACTTCTATGGCTACTTCACAAGTTTCTTGTTCAGCTGTTAGGAAAATATACAGTTGTTAATTGTAACCCTCTGACGCAAGAGTTATCTGTTTTTCTTCTGATTACATTTATGTTATTGGGATATGATATTTGTTGCTTATGTTTAGTTTTTACGTTTGTGTTTAGAATAATTTCTGTGTGAATGAAAACTCCATGATGAAGTATTATAAACGAAAAGTATGAGTTTTTTTAGGATTACCGAACAATTTGTCAAAGAAGTATTAATTTTTCCTTAAATCAGTTATTCAAAAATATATCCTATGATATTTACCATGTGAACTACGATGAAAATAAAATAAGTAAGATATGGTATATAATTTTTTTTTCGCAGGGGTTCCTTGAGATATGTAATTTATTTTAAGAGTCACGCAAGGGTATAAAAGTTGAGAAAATCTGGGGTAGAATGAAGAAAGGATGAAAGATGAACGGGATTCAAGATAGAAGATAGCGATTGTCGCTGCATTTAATTTTTTTAAGATTGTAATTATCAGGGAAGCAAGTAAGCGGGAGGGAGTTTCACAGGTGGGAAGTGCAAGAAAATAAACTGTTGGAATATAATAACTATTGCATTTAGTTATTTCAGCAGTATACAGGCGGGACCTAGATGCCAATCTAGTAACACTCTTAAATTACTGTAAGTAGGGCAACAGGGGAAAAAAGCACGTCAGAGCAGTTGACATGAAAATGTTTGTATAAAAGACAGAGGGAAGCCGCGTCACATCGTTGAAAATATGACAGAAGTTGAGATGTCTGGTCAGGATTGTTTATATTGCAGATCCATCTTTGGATTTTGTCAAGAGCCTCGAGACAAATAGCAGGAGCCCTAGACTGGATATGGCAACATTGTCTCAAGAACATCAAGTGATCGTCGAAAAAGGCTCCAATTAATAACATCCTCGTGAAAGAACAATGCGTACTGCCTGTTTTTAACGTGACCTTCCCAGATTTCAGAACCGGATGGACCGGGACAGTCATGGAAATTTTCATGTCGACGAAATGAAATACCCAGCATGTGCTGCCTCTCTTGGTGCACAAGAATAGCAAAACACGACGCAAGTGTTTACCCACCGTTCGTACACATGCCATATCCGCTCTAGGGCTCCTGCTATTTGTCTCGAGGTTCTTGACAAAATCCAAAGAAGGATCTGCAATATTATCAATCCTGATCTGGCATCTCAACTTCTGTCATATTTTCAACGATAAGACGTGGCTTCCCTCTGTCTTTTATACAAACATTTTCATGTCAACTGCTTGGCTGAGCATTGTCATTTTTCTCTATCACATCCCAAATACGTACACCAGCATACCAGCTATGAAAAATATTAACATTTTCTCTATACATATGAATTCTATATAAATCACATTAACGGAAACATCATGCTGTAACAAAGTTTCTGTATATTAAACATCGCTCTCCCACTATAAACCTTACCTTATTTAACGCGGGGAGTGGTTTGTTAATTTTTTTACCCTTGAAAAATTTGAAGTAAACACTATTTTAATTCTTTGGTCGAGCTCCAATATGAGAGTAACCAAAACAGCTTAGCTTATTTCATATTTCTTTTTTTCTTCTTTTCAGATTGTCATTTGCCGTAGCTGTAGTTACTTTCTGTTTCTTTTCATGTTGCCATCTCCTTTCATAATATGTCTGCTTTTATAGCACTGATTCAATTTTGTACGTCTAATAAGATTTTTAAATAACAAAGCAATTAGTCACAACTACGCGCCAAAGGTTATTTAATTAGATTTTTTTAATGCCATTCCCCTTCAAGATTGTAGGTAATCATGGCACTCTTTCAGATCTGTGCATTGATATCTCTCCTTGAGAAAGGTGTTGAAGTGGTTGCCCATTTAGGTCCCTCATTTCTGAATTTAGAGACGATTGTTTTTCTCAAACTGGTTGTCATCCAAATCGAGAGTACAAGGCTAGTACAAAAAATACCAATAAAAACTTTTTAAAATCATTTTACCCCAAGCAAGGAAATAAAGCCACTTAGACTCAAGGGTTATCCCCACTTTTTGAAGGGTCGAATTCAGAGACCTGGTGCACTACGTGCCACAAGGTCCCCAAACGACCCTCCGCAGGTTTTGAATTCAGAGTTGTTCTTCTCCTAGACCAGTTACCATCCAAATCTATAGAACCCTGTCTGTCCTGCTATTTACCCATAGCTGGAGGAAGAAGAAGAGGATTCACACCTTTCCCAAGGGTATTAGCACGTAATGTAATGGAACTGGAACTCGAACTGGATTCCTGATTTCAGTGTTCAAGATAGGGCTCAATATATATATATATATATGGAACTATATAACTATATATATATATATATATATATATATATATATATATATATATATATATATATATATATATATATATATATATATATATATATATATATATATATATATATATATATATATATATACACACATATATATATATATATATATATATATAACTACTCGCTGGACAAATTGTTTTATGACCCTTCACGCAGAACTCTTTCATTGACAATTCTAGAAAGAAAATTCGGATTGCCAACACACAAACAGAATGTCTCATATCGAGAATATTCCACATTGAACATGAAGAAAAAATTAATTATTTTTAATAATATGTAAAAATCTCCACTTTCACCTGAAGACGGTTGCGAGACCAGACCAGAAACACGTGTCGTGAAATTATGTAAAACAAAGTATAATATTTTTTCTCAATAAATCCACATTACAACCAAAAACGTTTGCGGCACCCCTCTTCTTTTTAATATACATACTTTTCTCTCGTTGGAACCACTACAACATATTTCTTTTATATATATATATATATATATATATATATTGATGGCTATATCGTGCAAATCAAACACAGTAAGTAAACGAGACGTTCTGAAAACCTTTGGGCGCCAAATATCGAGATAACAATATCAACAAAGTCTTGTAGTTCCAAGCAGACTGTTAACTGCTCATGAATAATATGTAAACGACCAGTGTGCGGTAACAAGTCTGTAGGGACGTTTGTTCAATAAACCAAAAAAAAAAAAAATGTCGGATGAATAATGAATACCGTATTAAGTGGTTTTCTGGAAGTATTTGAAATATCTTTTTTTATTGTTTTTATGTAAGAAATGCCTCAGTATACGGCAAAAGTTGATAAAATGTCCGGGTGTTTAAATGTTGTGAAGAAAGTGGACGTTTTAGCTTATGTAGTAAAGAAAATCTGTTTACATATAAAGTACATTGTTTGCTGCTTTAAATAGTTGCGTTTTCCGAAACGTTCCGGAGGGAAGTGTTCGAGAACAGGGAAAGATCCAAGAATGTTAATGTGCTTCTCCTGTTTTTGTTTTTATTCCTTCTAGATAGTCAGGTACTAAGCTAAACTAATGTTAATAATGTTTACAAGGTTTGCCGAGAAGCTATCCAGCTCTTAACATTAAAAGAATTAGGCTACCGAGGGCAAAGGATCCCTCGTTCACTTTATAATACTCTCCTAGCGGAAAATAGAAATGAAAAGATGACGATATTTTGAGAGGCATTTTGTACTTTTGTCCAGGAGTTTATTTCGTGGTCTACACTCAAGGAAAAATAAATTCTTATCAAACTTTGCTTCAAAATCTCATCCTTATGGAATATTCCATTGGCGACCTGATCATCCTTTCATTTTACGATGAATACATGTCCGTCTATCACTCACTCTTTTTCTCTCTCTATTCCCTTTTCTCTCTACCTACCTACCTATATATATATATATATATATATATATATATATATATATATATATATATATATATATATATATATATAGGAGAGTCTGGTTATTAGAATAGTGCTTTGGGTTTTTCTCTCTCCTCTCTTTTCTGTCACGTGGTTTTATGCTTTTAATGGTTTTATCAATAAATACTGTTCCGCCATTTCTTTTTCTAACCAGTTTACCCTGAAGATCTGTTTAGGTGAAACCTAGGTAGGTTTGCCTGGCTTGTTAGGATGTATTCTAATTTATCGCTCTTCTTAGCGTATTTAGCCCTCTACGTTTCTGTTGTCTTTATGCTCGCTTGTTTTGTTTTTTTTTTCTCTTTGGACTAAGGACTTAAGACGATTTGTTTCGCCATGTTCTGATGCTTTTGGTTCTTTCTTTTTTTTACTTCCTATTTTTCCTCGGGTTCCAATTTGCCTGCAGGTGTCTACAAGTTGAGTCATCCAAGGTTTTTCAAGCGAGTAATCCTGTTAATATATATATATATATATATATATATATATATATATATATATATATATATATATATTTGAAAATATTTTGAAGGTATAAAATTTAATAATAGAAATAAAAGTGTGAAGCTTAATATTACTAGACATAATATTAAAAGCGAAGCAACTGGTTTCGCTTCCGCTCTTCAGGCCTCCACGGGAGATTCAACTTAAATTAAAACACTAGAAAATGTGCAATGAGAAGGAAAAGGGGAAGAAAAAAATATGAGCTCAAGAAGTTGAATATATATATGTTGAGGCATTCGGTTGTCTAGTCACACCGAGGAGCTGTGATACAGCGAAACAGTACTGTCAGAATGACATATATATATATATATATATATATATATATATATATATATATATATATATATATAAAAAAAGGCTTAAACACTAATATTAGTGTTTAAGCCTTTTATTATATCCTTACTCTGTCCTGGACATTGAGTTTTACCTGGATTCTTCCTCTTGGAATTTTTATTCAAAAATATACATGTATGGGTATTTATATATTTTGCATATGTATGTATATTTACCACTAATATTATATATATATATATATATATATATATATATATATATATATATATATATATATATATTTGAATTCTCTCTAAATCCCTCTAACTATCCGTTTGTAAGATGTGGGTATTTTAATACACCTTTAATTCTGAATTATCTCTCATTTCATTAAATTTACCTCTTAATGTTTATATAATTTATATAATTTAGATTCTTTGCAGTAATATCTGAGAGTTTTTTGGTTGAACCAAACTTGACTCGGATTACGACTATTAAATATGTCGGCCCCTCGTTCTTCCATGTTTCAATCCACTTCCGCTTTGATCACCACGATACAATGTCTTACATTACCTCCTGAGTCACGTTACTACCTTCCCTCTCTCTTAGCTTTTCCCTTTCTTTACCCCGCTGACCATCTCTCATATTACACGACTTCCAACCGCTACTTAAATAGGCATGTAAATACAACAGTGGACACCCCGCACTGATTTTTCCCTTTGATTTAAATTAAATTTTAATTTTAACAAGGGAATGACTGCTAGGGTATCTGGATAAATATATTTCATTTTGATCAAAGGGGGTATTTGATGGAGACAACTCCCCCAGTGAATTTTTTTCCTGGGGTTTAAATTAATTTTAAACGTGAATGAGGGAATGGCTCCTAAGGAACTTGAATAAGTATATTTCATTTTGATCCGTTCCCTTGCTATCACACCCGACCCTCACTGATTTTTTCCTTTTGAATTAAATTAAAGTTTGAACAAGGGAATGACTCTTATCCAAAATATAGAAGAAGAAAGACAGAAGATGGAGGTCACATCAGCAAGATCAAAATGAAACTATGGGCGTCAAGTTGAGCAAGAAATTACCAATCAGTGGGTAGCGCATTACAATATTTCTTGCGACAATTCAGTTGTCATAACAATGTTGAAATCTCCTCATCCATTCGTTCAATCAAGAATTGCATCAAATACACATCAAAGGTGTTTGATGAAACTTTTTTTTGAACACCCTCCCTCCCCACTGAAATATTTTCCCTTTGATTTAAATTAAATTTAAATTTCAACAAGGAAATAACAAAATAATATCCAAAATACACATGCAGAAAGCCAGAAGATGGCGGTCACATCGGTAAGAACAATTTTTGTCAAAGGGGCACCCCCCCCCGCAACGCACTGAAATTTGTTTTCTATTTGATTTAAATCAAATTTTAATTTTAACAGGGGATTGACTCCTAGAGTACTTGGATAAGTATATTTCATTTGGATCAAAGAGGTTCCCGGGGGTACCCTCCATTGAAAACTTTTTCCCTTTGACTTAAATTAAGTTTAAATTTAAACAAGAGAAAGACACCAATCAAAATATAGATGGAGAAATCCAGAAAATGAAGGTCTTATCTACATGATCATTGTGTAATAGTGAAATGCATCATTTTCCCCTACAAACTATAACAATTATTTAAAATCAATCGTCATTTTCTTACAGTATAATGTGAGACATGCAGCAAGCCGCGAGTAATTCGGCTCGTTATATATATATATATATATATATATATATATATATATATATATATATATATATATAATTAAACGTTTGTTACTCTGCTAATTCATGTTTTTTCAGCATTTCACTCCAAAATTTCGTAAAGGACATATCTGTCCACTCTTCAGAGGTTATCATCAATTTGTGGTTTATATTTTTCGATTTTTTCTTTTTATACACTTATCATCGATGTAAGTTGTTTTTTCGTATGTTTGTGTTCGGGTGTGCGCTTGAGCGCGTGGGGCCATTCACCCGTCTGCGCGGATGTTTTATCTGTTTCTCTTCCTCCGTTTATATACATTTATATATATATATATATATATATATATATATATATATACCCTTTACATAAATTGCTAAAACCCAATTACAGCCTCTTTCTCTTTACTTCCCTCTCCCTCTTCTTTCTTTTTCCTTTTTCTTTTCTCCCTACTCCCCTCCCATTTCAATATATCACTTCCGTTAAGTTAACCATCTAAATAGGTTAAGGTCTGGTCACTCCTCCTCCTCCAATATAAAGTATACTTGAGAGAGATATGAAATTAATCCCTCCCTATACTCTACCACGTCTCTTTAACTACTCCTTTTACACTCTCTGTGAAATTATAAAAACTTAAACTACTCATCAATTTTAATTTCATTTTTCGTTTCCTTTCATTTTTGGAAGTGCTATCTGATGATCCGGCGTCCTTTAAAGGGCTCTGGAGAAATAAATTATTATAATTGTACCTAAAAGTGGTGTGTTTTTCTTTCATATATATATATATATATATATATATATATATATATATATATATATATATATATATATATATATATATATATAAATAGATAGATAGATAGATAGATAGATAGATAGATAGATATCCAGGTAAGATGAGAACGAATAGATTACAGGTCCAGCATTTGTAACATTTAATTTAATAGGGCTCAATACAAAGTAAAGCAATATTCTTTATTTTAGGATATTACATCGAAACAGTACTTTGCAATCGTCTGATTCAAACGCTGGAAGAAAGATACCCTTTAGTTACTTTTAGGACATCTCCCGAGGAAAAGGAAATTCAGATTGAAAACCTGCGATCATTTCAGCATGTGACACGTAGCAAACCGTGCACTAGTGCCGGTTATGGTGTTTTCTTGGCTGCAGAAGCAAAGGCCACAATAATCAAGTCAAGTGCAGGTCGTTCACTAAAGACCAAGCGTGCCGCTCCTCTCAACTGCCACCGTGGTTTTGTGGCACGAAGTAAAACAAGACTTGTTTGACCACATCCGGCATCATGCGGCAGTTTATACTCAACCACTCAATCAAAATGACTCAATACTTTCCATCTGTCTAAAAGATTACAAAACACCGGCGTGTACCATAAACGTTGGCCACTCTTTATTTTGTTGAGCATTCATTTCTCGTCTGCGACAAGAGAGTCAACCACGCCATAACAATGCGGAGTGCAGTTGAGCGATAGACTAACAAAACCCATTGTCACACCAAAGATGAACTGAAGGCAAGGATTACGACAGCATTCACCAACAAGGAGACAGTTCAAAAGAGATCTAGGAGATTCCGAAGTTGTCTGAAGGCCATGGCTAAAGCCAATGGGGATTTGATTGAATAAATTTACTCTTTCGTATTTCAAGATATGTTTGTGCAATCTTGGTAAATATATCTGTTAAAATGTGATGTCAGCGTTATTTTCATTTTTGAGTAATTTAGACGACAATTTATCAATCGCACCCTGTAGTAAGATTAGACATTGCAAATAAAATTTTTAAAAATTCATAAATCTAACAGAAAAAATCTACAAATTCGTGATATTATTTAAATCCAACAAAAACAAACAGGCATCAATAAAAATCGTTATATTCTCCATCTACGCATTCTCCAATGCATATGAAAAAAAACATATAAAAACTTAATCACATATGAAAGAAAAAAAAACGTTTTCGTATCCACAAGCCGAAACGACGTTCTGATTTTGAATTCCTATTCAATTTAAAAATATATCGACAATTTAAATATACCACTTAAAGCACTTTTGATTTTTTTTTTCACATTATTTACTTGTACAGGCCCCTGATGATGACTCGTGCAATTTGAAAGCTCGGATATGGCCTTGACTTGAGATATTTCATGCATCTGCAGCATGATGGTGAAATTTAATAGACATAGGACGTCTATAATTTTAAATTAAATGTTTAAAAGAAACAGTTGCTGCTGCATAATTAAAGTAAATTTAGATAGAAAGGACATGGTGTGGTTTTGGAGATTTTTATATTAAATTTCAAATCGATTTTAACATTTGATGATATTGACGGGTTCGTAGCACTTTTCATAATTTAGTATTGTATTTCTGAGATGGGTAACAATCAATATTGTTGTGTTAAATCGAACTTTTGTTCTCACCTAGACAATTATCTCACCTCACCTGAAATACTAAATTATGAAAAGCGCTAACAAGCCGCCATCTTAACCAGATGTCAAAACTATCTTACAATGAATATAAAAGGGGGCCAAAAAACACACCACTAATGTACTTCGGGGAAGTGGCGTAGTTTATAAATGAGTTGGTTATCAAGTAATACTGTCATGGGTTCAATCCTTGGAGATATATATATATATATATATATATATCTTATAAATATTTAAAAAAGAAATATTATTCCATCGCTACATAAGATTTTTTTGATTTTGGTTTACGGCATATCAGCACCTCAGTGGGTCATTTAATGCCGACAGCTTTTTTTTCCTGTTAATATATTTGTTTTGTCGAAAATCTATTTCTGGTAATATTTTTTTCCTCAAAAATGTATAGGTGGTAATATAATTTTTTCAAAAACTTATAGCTGGTAATATTTTTTCAAAACGTATTGCTGGTAATATTTTTTTTCTTCAAAAATTTATTTCTGGCAATAATTTTTTACAAAGCATTTCTGGTATTAAAACCTATTTTGTTTTATAATGCTTTTTAACCTCAGTTTCGGGGTTAACTATAAAAAATAAAAGCTAAAAAAACAAATTCGGGCGAATTTTGGAATAACTAATTTTGAAATTTACGGAGCTTTATAAGCATATACATTCGTAATATTAATAACATGAAAACGGTGAAACCACTTATTGTAATAATGGGCGACTGTTCTTTTAAAAATAATAACAAAAATACTAAAGACCTTTGGATTATTAACCTAATCGTTCTTTCCTATTTTTCTATATATTGCACACACACACACACACACACACACACACACACACACACATATATATATATATATATATATATATATATATATATATATATATAGTGGTAATGAATTCCTTTAGAAAAATTGAATTCGTTTTCAACTGAGCCGCATATGTGTCGTAACAAATATTGATTTTAAATTCATTTCTTATTCTTTCGGAGAGTTACCAGGTCAGCTGAACCTAAATCTATAAACAATGCGTCGTGTAATGTCCCCGGGGACAGAGAGAATAACTTAAGAAAGTTCAATTCAATAGTTATATTAAATATTTGTATGTTTTAACGTATGCGAGCGTTTCTGCGTTTGCTGGCGCATACGTGTTCCTTTGTTTGTTACCGGGTAGAAATGTTATATAATAAATTATATATATATATATATATATATATATATTAGAAATTAACTGGTTTAAAATATGTTTTCCGCTATACAGTAATAACCATGTTTCAAAAATGGAAGCTAAAAACTTAAAATTTAGTTTTGTAATTAAATTAAAAAACATTAGTTCCATTTCATCTTCAAGCGAATATTGGACTCCAATACCCCAGGGTATTCATTTTCACTAACAACTATTGTATCAAAATATGTGTTTCCAAATGAGGTCAAGTTAAATTAGGGTAGTGGTGTATGTTCAACATCCGTTTTTCCCATGTCCGTTTTTTTTTTCATTGACGCAAAGAGCATTATTATAAATGCGAAAAAATCGGTAATCGTTCATCAGAGTGAGCAATGGATTAAAAATTCTAATAACCACTTTGATATCACATTGGGATCATTGGACTCTGCAGTGTTTTCTGAGATTATGGGTCCTTTTTATAATATATAATCTCCCAGAACACCGTGAAATTAGTATAGCTGACATTGGATTGTACAGAGACGATGGACTTATGGTTATAAAGAATTCTGCAAACTTTGAAATTGATAAAATTAGAAAAATAAATGATATGTCCCGGAAAAAAGATATATCTGATCGAAGTAGCTAAGTGGTTTTGGCTACTATAACCAAGTAGAATATGGTAGCAGTAATCAACTGGTATGCATCGTAGTTGCAGGTAAGAAGTGTAGATCAATGGCGTAGTCCAATAGGCGTCGTTATAGACTTAGCTCTCAGACTAAGGCTCTGACTCTCCTACACGTCCGTCGTTATTTATGACGGACACCAGCCAAGAATGTTCCAGGGAGGGGGAACACAGTTGTATGCATATTCCATTATATCACTAACTATACAGGGTATATAGTTGCCTAGACCTGAAAATTACTGTAAGTACTAAATTGAAAACGGTGAACTTCCTTAATATAACATTAGATTTAATGAATGATGTATAAATGCCTTATAATAAAACGATCCTGTGTATATATACCTTAAATCTAATCATCATCCATCTATAATTAAACATATACCTTTATCTATCGAAAAGCGAATAAGTACAAATTCAACAAATGAGAAAATTTTCTATGAAAGTAATTTCTATAATATAGCACTGAAGAATAGAAAAATCCAAAGCTTAATTATATAAAATCTGTAAGTGGAAGCTATAGAATAAACATAAGTAGAAAAATCATTTGGTATACACCCCCATACAACCAAATGTTAAAAAGTAAATCAGGACAAAAATTCTTTGCATTAATCGTTAAACATTTTCCAAGGGATAGTAAGCTCAATACAATGTTTAACAAAAATACCCTAAAATTAACTTACAGTTGTACTGAAAACTTAGAAATGATTATTAAGAAACATCTTGAGTAAACACTTAAACAAAATCAAAAATTTTAGATAGTATAATAAAAAGAAATGAGGACAAAGAAAAATTATATAACTGCAGAAATCCTCAAAACTGTCCTCTTAATAATAAATGACGCACTGAATCATTAATGTACCAATGAAATATCTCATCTATTGAGGATCCAGACAAAGCAACAGTCAACATTGGATGTACAAGACATGAATTTAAAAGGCGATGGAACCAACATCAAGGTTCTTTTAAAATAAGTAAATACCGAAATCAGACGTCCCTATCTAAATATTTCTGGCACTTAAAAGAAACCAATAAAACACCTACTGTAAAATAGAAATTAATAAGAAAAGCTAGAGTTTGTAGGGCTTATAATGCCCCATGTCCTTTGTCCATACATGAGAAATTATGCATTGTTAAAAATAAAAAAATAAAATAAAAAATAAATCAAAATATAAAAAAAATTAAAATAAAAAATAAAAAAAATTACTTAAAGAAATTAAATAGCTATTTTTTGCAGACATTGTCCAAGATATTCATTAAATAATGATTAAAGAAAAAAGAAAAAAAATGAAACACAAATTTATACTTGATCTTTTTATAAAAATTTTTAAATAACAAAGTAACACTACTATATATTTACTTTAAAATAAGTATAGTCTATTAGAGTTTAGAAATAGGAATGATAATTTAAAATCTCTTTTAATATCAGGTACTCATAGTCAAACGCCATTTTGAAAGAAAAATCTTTGTATATACAGTTATAAATTGAACTGCAAATTAAAGTGCCGTAGAACTTTTCATCAATGAAAAAAAAAAATAGACGATGTGAGAAAAACGAATGTCATCATTTGTTGAACAAGAACCCCTAACTTAACTTAACCTCATTTGGAAAGTAACTCAGGTTGTAAGTGAAAATGACTAACCTACCACCCCTTATCAAAATGATTGAATTTCACCGTAACCTTAGCAACTAATATCAAGAATGTATGGACGATTAAACTCAGTAAAATTTAAAATAAGTTATTCCAACAATCGCTTGTAAATGAAACAGTACTAACGACTTTAATTTAATACTAAAATTAAATTTAGACTTTTTAGTTTCTGTTTTTGAAACATAGTAATTCCTGTGCAACGATGGGACCATATTTTAAAATTAGTAAATTTTTATATATATATATATATATATATATATATATATATATTGAACAATAAAAATAATAAAAAATTAAAATCTTCAGACACACTGGGTTGTAGATTAAAATTCTTTTGTTTTTATTATTATTATTTCATTTAGATTCTTCAACTAGTTTCGGCCAAAGGGGCCATCATCAGGAGAAGAAATATTTCTGCTTGCTGGTAACAGTGAACTACAGAAATGAATGTCTTGATGGAGAAAATGAACTTTTAGTTTTCATTTGTTTTTTTAATTATTTTTACCTTTTTAACATGAATCTTTTAACATTCCTTGTGTTGGTCAAACAGTCTCTTTTAAGTTGTTCACAAGTTGTTCATATATATATATATATATATATATATATATATATATATATATATATATATGTGTGTGTATTTTTTTATTTAGATTTTGTCAACTGCACAATATAGTAGGGTCCGTTGGGTAGCGTCCGTGAGAAAAAGAGCACCATGACTCAATCCACTACGCCAGAGTTTAATGTATTGCTTGCCATTCGTGCCAGAAGCTCCAATACGAATATTTCAGAGAGTTTCGATCTCAACCTGAGGACAGTGCTGAGGATTCAGAAAGAGTTAGGTAATATATCCAGTAAATATTATCCTGTTTGGATTTATTACGTTATACCTCAATTCATCTTCGCTCAGGGTTTCTAACTCAATACAGAGACCTAAATCAAAGGCCTTGATGCGGTAGTTCTGCCGCGGATTAAGAGGGTGGCCACTGGAAGACCCTATGTCTGGCAGTCAGACAATTTCTGCGTCCACATCAAACCTTATATCTGGCCACGTAACTCCTCAGACTGCAATCCCCTTGGTTATCATTTGTGAGGCGCAGTTTGAGTGAGAGACCAACAAAACACCTTGTAACGCTAAAGATGAACTAAAGGCAAGGATTATGATAGCATTCACTAACATAAAGAAGGAGATCGTCCAGAAGAGGTGCAGAAGATTCCGAAGTATTTAAAGATAAGTTTGTGTAACACCCCCACACACACACACACACACACACACACACACATATATATATATATATATATATATATATATATATAACAAATATATGGATATAGATCCGACAGTATGAAGAAAAAATATACGGAAAAAACAAACGAAAATCCTAATATGCAATTATGCTGTTTTAATGTTAATATAATGTCAACGTCCAATAGACCATCTTCAGGACGTTGACATTATATTAACATTTAAAACACCATAATTGCATATTAGAGTTTTTGTTTGTTTTTTCCGTATATTTTTTCATATATATATATATATATATATATATATATATATATATATATATATATATATATAAAAGAGAGAGATAGAGAGGGAAAAAGCGAGAATTATAGGTTATCCTGTCGGCCATACTATTTACACACACTGTATCCTAGCTATTGAGGAATTTTAGGCTATAAATATAACATACAAAGATTATTCTATATATATATATATATATATATATATATATATAGTTCCATTTCAGCTTACACTTTTCAATTAAAGAGTCACCACTCTCTAATTTGAAATATCTCATCTTCTATATATTAAATGCGAAAATGTCTTTCTCACACTTTTCCAATTAAAGGAACAAAACTATCTAACGTTTAAATATCTAACCTTCTTCAAATGAGACTTGCTATTCTAGGATTGGAATTGAATCCTCGGATTGCAAATTTAGCACTCTGTGAAATTGAAGACAAAGTAATGAACTTGACACCAAGAGATCTTAGCGTTTTTGGTCTGCCAAATCCAAACAGAGAAACTGGACAAAGCAACAGAGAAATTTTGAGAGAAACAATCTGCAACAAGAAATAACTGTGGAATTGTATCCAAAACAATGCAACCCTGTTAAAGGCAGACTAACAGCAAATGTATCAGGTTCTTGATGACGTCAGCAACGACAATGTGGGGATTTTCTTCTAGGATGAACCTGGAGGTACTGGTAAAACTTTTGTACCTAACGTTCTTTTATCTGCAATGAGACAAAGAAAAATATCTCTATCAATAGAATCATATGGAATTTCTGCTACCCTATACAGAACGCAGCACCTTCAAACTTCTGTGACGTCGTCCCCCGGTCGCAGCGCCAACTGTGACGTTCTATCCTGATCTACCACGGCGCCAGTTGTGACGTGGCCGTTCCAGGGTCCTATCCCGGTTACGACACCAGTTGTGACGTCCCTAAACAGCACCAATTGTGACGTCTTCGCCGCGGCGCCAGCTGTTCGCTCCTCGCTGCTCCGTCCGGGTGTCGCTGCTCCAAACGTGACGTCCGCCTGTCGCGTCAGTCGTGTTGTCTCGTCCTGTGACGACCAACTGGCTTGGTATCGGTCGCGGCACCCAAATGTGACGTTCTAACCTTTTGCTGATTCGGGTGGGAATCTGGTTAGATTTGATATCAGCCTCGCCGTTCCCAACTCGCTTCCAACGCCTGGTTACCCACGTTGTGAATTGATCTTAGACAGACGAGATCAAACAGTGGTTGGGGCCGTAATTCATTGTCTGGGATGAATGTACCATGACACAGAAAGGAGCATTTGAGGCTCTGGAGAAAAGAAAATCAAATACATTAGACAGAATTCCTAAATCATTGGAGTTATCACTGCGCCACTCTCTGGTGATTTTAGACAAACCTTACTAGACATCGCAAGAGGAACTCCAGCTGATGAAATAAATACTTGCCTGAAAACTTCTTACATTTGGAGCCATGTTCAAAGAGTCATTCTGAAAACAAACATGGGAGAATCACAGGTGACCTTAAAGTAGGAAGATATGCTGTTGCAGCTTTTCAATGGAACCATCAAAATGGACCAAAATGGAAATATTTCACTCCCAAATGTTTGTATTGTGTCAGTCACAAGCATCAACGACTTGATTAATCGTTTTCATCCAAACATTAAACACCATTTTATGTATACAAACTGGCTGTGATATAGGGCCATATAAGCTCACAAGAATAAAACAGTGGACAGCCTCAACTGAGGACTTCTCCAAAAAATTCCAAAAGAAATCGTATTTACTTTTCAATTAACACTGTGGCTGAACAAGAGGAGACAGTGAATTGTACAACAGGGTTCTTGAACTCACTGAATCCGCCTGGAATGTCATCACACAAGCTGAAACTAAAAGAAAATGTGCTAATTATGCTATTGATAAATTTGGATCTTTCAAAGATTTGTAATGGAACAACGGTAATTGTAAAGAAAATGCTTCCTCCTCCCGTCCGTTACTGGTTCTGGAAAGAAGGAAAGAGATTTATTTACAAGAATTCCCTTAATTCCTTCAGATCTTCGTTTTGATTTCAAAGGTTTCCAGTTTCCAGTCAGAGTAAGCTATGCAATGTCAATCAATCACCCACAAAGGCAATCATTGAAAGTAATTGAGCTTCATTGGATGGAACCCTGATTATTCCACGGCCTGTTCTATATTCGTTACTCAAAGGTTGACCATGGAAACAAGCTATTTGTACTGACCACAATTGGGAAAACCGAAAATAATATTCAGCTTTGTAATAAGTTTCAAATAGAAAAATTATATAATTGTTTTAATGAAAACTATTAATTCTTTGGAAAATATTGTTCAAGTTTCATAATAATTTAATATGTACTTATTTTACCCTACTGGTTTATTCAGCACCGATAGGGCCTACCCCATACTTTGTACTACAGCCATAAGAAAAATACAGAGACGACCTTAGTTAAAGTTTCTGGGACAGTGATTCATAGGTTCTTACCAACAGTTTGAAACAAGCCAGTAACTTTAAACCCGCGCTCACGATGACTTGTGAGTTCGTCTTAGCGTAACCATCGACAAAGAATTCCGTCTAGCCCAGTTTATTTTACATCGCATGTTATGTTTTACAGCCACTTTCCAAAATGTCGAAAACAACAGGAAGTCACGTCTTAACGAATCGCCAATGGTGATATATGAACCCGGATATCATTCGTCGATGTGCGCTCACACGCAAACACATACACGCACAGACGCACGCATACACATACACATCACACAGATATATACATATATTACGATTTGATATTTAATCCATTGCTTTTGAGAGGATGGCTTTACAAATATGAAATGAAAGATTCTTATAATAACCAAGGTGATATCTCCATGCGAAGGTAAGGCTACCCAATAGACTTAACAGAAAAGAAGAGATATTTTATTAGGCATGTTAATTTTCTATAAGTGGAGCTGCTAGTAACCAACCAATGTTGATAAAAGTTTAAATATACGACCAATATATCGGCTGGGATTCCACGATGGAGCCATATTTACATCTCGCTAAAGTTTTAATTAATGTTCAGGGTTTCGAGAGGAAAAACACAGATATTTAGTTCACACACACACACACGCACACACACACACATATATATGTGTGTGTGTGTGAGTTCAATTTAACTGAAATATATATAAAACGACAATATTTATCAAAATATATATATATATATATATATATATATATATATATATATATATATATATATAATATAAAAAAGCTCAAACACTAATATTCCATAATAATAATCTAGGTTTGATGAATTGCATCGTGATTACGATTCAAATGTAATAAATTATAACCTTGTAATATTGGTGTTTGAGTCTTTTTTATAATATATTCTTACTTTGTCTTGCACATTGTGTTTCTACCTGGATTCTATCCTCTTGGGAATTTATGTATATATATATAAATATATACATATATATATATATGTGTGTGTGTGTGTGTGTGTATTGACCATATGTTATTATATATATATATATATATATATATATATATATATATATATATATATATATATATTGACCACTAATATTATCAATCCATATATATAAGCCCTTTATTCTATATTCAACACCATCCTTGATAAGACACCAGAAGTATTGAAACAAAATTGCTATTTTTTTAGTGATTTTATAACATATTTATGTTCTAATTTTCGAATAAATGTTTTATTCTTGTGAGTTTATATGGCCCTATAACAATATCAGGGATAGAGTGTATATAAATCTAAAATGGGATCTTGTCTGACCATTGCGTTTAAGCATGAAAAATAATTTCCGTAGAAGTATCGATAGACCAGCGGGAGTCTTTCCACCTTCCGACTGTGAGAGAGAGGCTGGAACGTGGAGTATAATTGGTCACCCACAAGGAGATGCATTGGACCGGAGGCTCGAGAGGGAAGTCTGAGCCGTTTCCGCCCAAATATGACAAGAGTACTCCATTTTTTTTGCCTGATCTGGTTCTTGTAAAGCTCGCATGAAGTCGGCTACTTACTGCTGTGGTACAGGAAACCAATCACTTTACCTGAATTGTAAGCAATGTATCGTATGTACGCGTTCTCCTTGAGGTCAGGAACGAGTTTCAGGCCCAACAGTCTTTCAAGACAAGTGCCTCGTCGAAGAGAGATCCGTTCATTTTGATTGCTGGTAGTGCAGGGTCCGATCGGCGATGAGGGATTGGAACTAGCTAGGTCTTCGAGGAGGCGTGTTTAGCGAAAGATAAGGCTTTTGCAAAACGGACCTGGCCATTTGTTTTATCTTTTTTTTATTTTGCTTACGAGTGAGGTAAAAGGATGTGCACTTAACACAGTAATTATGGGCGTAGATATTGCGATTGACAGGTCGAGTCGAAATTCGAGTTAACACTATTGCGTTCAATTTCGCAAAAATAACCTTGGAAAGAGATACATTCATCTCTCTTTTTCCCCATTGTTTTCATTTCCTCAATCCATCTTATACACAGTTTTTTTTCTTCAATTTCACTGTCTGTTGCACCACCTACGATGATTAAAAAGAATGTGGCCTCGTCATTGAAAACGCGACGCTTTTCGAACTCCTCATCTTCAAGTTTCTCTTGTATAACGACACAGAATTGCATTGCTTGCGCTTTTCCCTGTCATCTGTGTTTAAGGCTTGAACGAGCTACAAGTTGTAGGGTGTCATTCGCAAGCGTTTCCTTACTACAAGCTGAAGTGTCACACGAGGAATATTGGTTTCCATAGCTGCTCTTCTGACAAACCTTCTGGGGCTTCACACGAATGTTTCCTGATTCTGCTTGCCGTTATCTTCCAATGCTGGTAGTCTTCTAAATAACTTTGCCCTGCATAGACGTCCATCTTGTTTTAAATGTTTTTTGTGTGTGTGTGTGGGGGGGGCACGTCCAAATCTTCTTTCCAGTTGTTGCATTCTTCTTGAATTTTCAGGAAAACACACGCTACATACTCTTGTTTGACTGTGTTCAAGCATATTCTAACACACAAAAGGTCTTTTCATTTCTAAAGAAGATCACTTATTACCCTGGAAAGAAAATTTAAAAAATAAACATTCACATTTGTTTTTATACATGTTGTTAAAATTTGAGATCATTTGAATAACATAAGATAGTTATTGAAGTCTTACGCTGTTCTGTTTTACAATAAAATTTAAAGATTTGATTATGGAGGATGTCTGCATGTTATCCTGAAGAAACCCGGAGGGAGAAACGATCGAAACGTTGTCATAATAACAAAAAAAGATGAGAACAGCAAAGAGAAAGGGAATAATGTTAACTTCTCCTTACAAATATACAGACAGAAAATTAGTCTTGTTTAAATCATTTCACGCCAAGCAAATCAATGAAGCCACTAAGGCGTAGGGAATTACCGAGTATGAAAGACTATGAAAACACTAATAAGAAGAGAGAGAAATAAAAGAACAGTAATGACGAAGACAAGATAACGATTGAAACCGCATTTAAATTGTTGAAGATCTAACTTTACTAGGAAGCAAAATTCCGAAGAGATATCAACAAGTGAAAAATTAAAATTTAAAATTTACTAGCGCCCTCAACTTTCTTGCCATATTTATCACAACGTTTCGGCCGTTGTACCTCTCGGCTTTCTTCAGATGGTTGTAATATCACTTTCAGGGGTAGACATTAGGTTTATAAATCACAGAAATTCATACACAGATGTCCTCAAGGACACATGGCACAGTGGATAAAGGCGTTAGTTAGATCCAGTGACAAGACCCAAAGAGTGTGAGTTCCGTACCTGATTAAGTCAGTGGAGAACTTGGAGAGGGGAATTAATAGGAGATAACTGATGACTGACATCCATTTGATATGGCACGTGGAACTAGAACAGTCTACCCTAGCGAGTGAAATAAAGGGTTCAGGTCGACATTCCAACCACCTGAAGAAGGCCAGAGCGTACACCGGCCGAAAGGTTGTGATAAATATGGCAACAAAGATGAAGACGATAGTAATGTAAATACTGTATATAATACCTCATCTCAGAAATATAGACAGGTACTGAAGCATTAAACATTCGCCGTATTTTTTGACAAATCTTATTAAGATTTGAGATTATTTGATTAACTGTTATTACACTACAAAACAATGCCAATTTTTTTCTGCGGGAGACAGCCTGTATTTGGGGTACATATAGTATATATACAATGGTAATTCATTTATTTGTTATGGTTGCTATTATCTAGTCTGATGAAATAATTATTTTTTAATGTCAAGACATGAACAACCATTAAAAAGCTTTGTTGGCTTCTTTCCACGTGTTCCCGAGGAATATAATTTTCAAGCGACAGGTTTTGTCTAAATAATGTTGACAATATATGAAAACTAATACACTTTCCAACAAAACACTCGTTAAGTTTAAATTCAAAGACGTTTCAAAGATTTCATGAACATTATTTAAACATTGCAAATAACAAACATGGATAAATGGCGTCGATCAGATTTTTGTCCAAACTACACGAAACAGCATGCTGCAGAAACACAGGATTATGAAGAAATACAGGATTGTCTGAATGACAGGAAACACCAGGCAACAGAAACCGCACATTTAGGAATCATTGTTAGAAGCGCAAATAAAAAGTGTAATATTTTTCTTCATATATTGGTCAGCTTAAACAAAAATAAATGCCGCGCTATCAAAACAAACCGTAATAGAATTTTTCAATGATAGAAAATATTTAATCAAATATTAGACATTATTTACATTATTCAGGCTAATTGTTCTCACCTTCGTTGCTATATTTATCACAAAATTTTGGCCGTTGTACGCTCCGGCATTCTTCAGAATGTCGAACTGAACCCTTTATTTCGCTCGCTGGGGTAGACTGTTATAGTTCCATGTCTAATGAATGATGTCAAGTATTCAATTATCTCCTGTTAATTCACCTCTCCAAGCTCACCACTGCCTTAACCAGGTATTGCACTCTTTCGGGCTTGATACTGGATCTAACCAACGCCTTTATCCACTGTGTCATGTATAATTAAGGACATCTGTATATGAATTTCTGTAACTTATAAACTTTACCAGTGCTCATATTGCAATTTTTAGACAAACAAATATTAAACCGATTAAAATACAAAAAGGTTACACTACAGGGAATGTGTTTCTTAAAATGTTTGATTGAAATACAATTCGTAAATGATTTTTAAAAAATGATAGAATATTGTTTGGATTAAAAAATGATCGCCTTATAAGGCGTGTCGCTTTTGTAAGGCTTGATTGAATTATAATCGTTAACATTTTGTTAAAATACTGGTCGGATTAAAAAAAATCTTCTTACAAGATAGTCACTTGTAGAAAATATTGATAGGAACATATTTAGTTCAGATAAAGAAAAGGCTTTGATGAGATCTTAGTTGGATTAAATAAAGTCCGACATGAACTGCAACTTTAGAATGGTATCATTCGAACACTATTTGTCATTGGGAATACACATTGATTAACGGAAAGAACGTTTTGTAACATCCGCTAGCTTTTCTTTTTCAGTGTTGGAGAGAAAGCACGAAACATGTTTATGCACTTTGATAACTTTCTAGATAAAATAAAACTTCGTTTACATTCTTTTGGGTACTCTTTAGTTTTATTTATTTGTTAATATTGATGGAATCATCATTTCCGACGGCTACATACGAACTAAGGCTGTACAAATTATATTTGGTAATATATGACATATGAGGGTCAAGCAGACCAGTTTCTAGGAAACCGACAGCCCTACAACAGCACATGAGATTTGATTATAATGGTGAAGGGTTCGTGCAGGATCATCCACACTTTTTGAAGGGCCGAATACAGAGACCTAGTGCACTAAGTGCCACAAAGTCCTCAAACGACCCTCTGCAGTTTTTGAATTCAGAGTTGTCATTCTTCTAGACTAGCTTCAATCCAAGGCTATAGAACCCAGTGTGCCCTGCTATTTACCCATAGCTGTGTGGGGGAGAAAAAAGACGATTCACGCCTTTCCCAAGGGTATTAGCCCGTAAGCGAATGTAATGGATTCGACTGGAATTTGAACTCAGCTCTCCGATTACTCCACCTTGCCTCCTCCAGTATATATATATATATATATATATATATATATATATATATATATATATATATATATATATATATTCAGAGTGTTTTTTTCAAGGCTATAGAACCCAGTGGGTCCTATATATATATATATATATATATATATATATATATATATATATATATATAAATATATATATTTATAGAAGTCAACACTAAGAGGCAACAGTCTGTTTCATGCTAGATGCAATCGTCAGGCCACGAGTGCTGTTAGTTTTCTCTGCTATTTATATATACGGGTCAGTCGTGCATTGTGAGCAGTCTATTTTGCGGTTATTTTACCTGAAGTCGTTTATTTGGGTTGAATTATTTTGCTTGTTTTTATTTATTTTCATTTTTTATTTTTTATTTTTATTTCTTATCTTATATATTTATTTATTTTTATTTTCATCGGTGTTATACACGCTCTATTCGTGATATTGAGCACATTATCCCATAAATATAGCACATCTTAAGACTATATTTCTTCACATTCACCTCCTGATAAACAGTAGAGCACTTTAGCTACATTTATAACACAGTATGGACATATAAAAATTTAACCCCGACTATTCCCTAAAAAACATACCCATCCCATCCCCTTCCATATATAAGCTAAAATTAATTGAAAAATCAGAAAGTTTCAAAAAATGAATGAGCTGGAAAGCCCACTTTTTAAACCAGGACCTTCACAATAACAATACACTCAAGGAAAAATACAGCTTCAAAACAAAAAAATGCCTCCCGTAACAAAAAGAATTAGACGACTTCGAGAAAGACTTAACTGACCTACTTAGAAACATAAAATTCCATAAAAAACAAGATGCATTAAAAAAGAAAACTAAAAGAAGATATAACTAAAATAAACAATTCAGTAAATGTATTTATCACAGCTGACAAAACAAGAAATTTATACAAACTAAGCCCTCCTACGCAAAATAAATTACTCAAGAACAACATAACCAAAACATACAAAAAGGCACCAAAAGCAATAGAACTCGTTATCAATAAGGAAACTAAAGCAATCGCCAAAAAATTAGACCTAGACGACCGAATAAGTTGCATGAGTAAGGCGCAAGTCTTTATCACTCTAAAAGAAAACAAAGAAAATTTCAAAACCAATCCTGCTTGCAGACTCATAAACCCAGCCAAAAGCGAACTAGGTAAAATAAGTAAAACGATACTAGAAAGAATTAATTTTAAACTTAAGAAGAAGTTACCAGTAAACCAGTGGAAAAACACAAAAACAACTACTGACTGGTTCCACAGCATAAATAACAAACAAAATTGCCAATTTCTACAATTAGACATAAAAGAATTTTACCCATCCATAACAGAACGCATGTTAGATAAGGCCATCAACTTAGTTCAGGAACAAATAATAATAAAACCAAACGAAATCGACATCATTATACACTCCCTTAAATCATTACTATTTCACAATAAAGAAGCATAGATAAAGAAAGATGGGTTCTTTGACACTACAATGGGAAGCTTTGACGGTGCAAGGACGTGCGAAATCATAGGTATTTACTTACTACACGAACTAAGCAAAATGATAGAAATTGCATACAGGGACGACGGTCTCATAATATTAAGAAACTGTAACAAACAAAACACAGACAAAACTAGAAAAGCAATAATAAAGATTTTCAAAAATAACGGATTCGACATAGATATAAAAACTAACCTAAACGAAGTAGATTTTCTAGATGTTACCTTCAGCCTAAGAAAAGGCACATATAAACCATATAGAAAACCTAATGATAAACACCTCTATATATTCACACATCTACCAACCACCCGCTTTCTATAATCAAAGAGATATCAAAATCGATTCACCGTAAGCTTTCCGACAATTCCTCCAATGAATCCATATTTAACAAAGCTAAGAAAAACTACGAAACAGCCCTAAAAGATAGCGGATTCCCAGCAACACTCACATAATCACCACGGAACACAAAAAAGGTCAACAGGAAAAGAAATATCATATGGTTCAACCCACCGTACATCACAAGCGTAGGAAAAATATTCTTCAAACTCTTACACAAACGCTTCCCGGAATCAAGCATCTTACACAAAATATTCAACAAAAACATTAACAATCAGCTACAGTTGCACCGAGAACATAGCACAAATAATAAAAAAGCACAACAGGAAAATTATCAACAAACCACACGAACAAATTAAACCCACGTCAAACTGCAGATTAAAGAACGAATGTCCCTTAAACGGTAATACCTTAAAACAACGTAATATACCAAGCTACGATAAAATCACCAGATAATGAAGAAAAAGTATACATAGAAGTAACTAAAGGACCCTGGAAGCAAAGAAATTATTCACACAAAACATCTTTCACAAATACTAAATATGCGAACAGCACAATGCTTTCTAATTATATATGGGAAATTAAAAACAAAACGCACATCACACCAAAAATATCTTGGAAAATAAGGAAAAGATCATCAGCCTACAACAACCAATCAAAAATTTGCCAATTTGCTTGGAGGAAAAATAGCTATCATTACCTTCCCAGACCAAAATAAATTATTAAATAAAAGATCCGAGCTCATCTCAAAATGCAGACGTGAAAACAAATTTTTACTACGTTACTTAAAAATCGAAAACGGAAAAAATAAAATAAAATAAATAAACAAAATAAAATAAACAAAATAAATTAACCCAAACAAATTACCAAATCACACCTGTTAAAATAGAATAAAAAAGAAAAACGAAAATCAATGAACCCAAATAAATAAAGTAAACAATAAACAAATTAACAAACAATTATGAACAAAATATTAGTTAGACTATAAAAATCAAACCAAAAATCAGACAAAAAACAGCTATAACTGTTATATAACGATAAAAGAGGAAAAAATACCACGTGACTTAAAAATCGAAAACTGAAAATATACAGTATAACAAATATATAATAACAAGTAAAATAAATTGATCTGATTTCCTCCAAATAAATAAATTAACAAACCGATCTTGATAAACTAACCGTTAGAAAAAACAAATAAAGATAATCAATCCAAATAAATGCATAAAGTAATAAACAAAATAAAAAACTGTCCCCGCCAAAATAATAGTTAGAATAAACTACAACAATCAACCCCAAAATTGAATAAATAGCTTTTATTATCTTCCCAAACAAACAAAAAAAAACTATTAAATAAGCCATAAAAACAGAACTTTACTAAGTTAATAAAAAGACCGATTAAAATAAAAAAATAAAAATAAAATAAATATATAAAATAAGAAAAAAATAAAAACAAGCAAAATAATTTAACCCAAAGAAATAAATAAAGGAACGATTTCCGGTAAAATAACCGCCAAAATAGACTACACACTATGGACCACTGACCCGTATATATAAATAGCCGAGAAAAATAACAGCACTCGTGGCCTGACGATTGCATCTAGCATGAAACAGACTGTCGCCTCTAAGTGTTGACTTCAATGTTCACTTGTATATTTACACACGCTCTACCCCTGATATTGAGCACTTTATCCCATAATTATAGCACATCTTAAGATTATATTTCTACACACACACACACACACACATATACATATACATACACACACGCACACACACACACACACACACACACACACACATATATATATATATATATATATATATTCAGTTGTGTGGATATAAGTTTGTCAAACAGGGTTTCATGCTTTTGCGATCATCAGACAAACGGCTTTCTTTTTTAAAATAGGATCTATTTAGTTTTGTTTGATTTTGTTTGGTGGTGGGAGGAGGATTTCCCTCCGAGTCTATTCAGGATGACACTCTCACGCATATAGACACACATATATACAGGCGTACGCATTTTAGTTCACACAATCGCACTCATATAAACACTCAGAGGCCAGGCGCAGATACATATCCATGCGCTCGGCTTCAGTACACATGCACTTGTAATTCTATTGCGGTGTCGGGACTGTGGCTTTTTTATGTGTAGCGATGTTCCTTTCAACAGGGAGCGGGTAGGGATGTTCTTGAAACTTCTCAACTCTACCATCTGATTCGTCAGACAAAAAACACACACATCACACACACACACACATATATATATATATATATATATATATATATATATATATATATATATATATATATATATATATATATCTGTAATTCATTTTTAAACATATTTATAAGTGCCAATTAGGTGAGTGCCACAAATAGTTATTAATAATAAATAACACTATACCATGTGCTAGTTATTGAGTTCTTTTTTTCAAACACACTAAATGCTTTTTCATTTCTAGTGAACGCCACGCTTTTCCCAGGAAAAAAATTAACATTCACATTAGTTTTTATACGTTTTGTGTAACAATATACCATAAGTTAGTTATTGAGGTCTTATGCTTTCTGTTTTGCAATAAAATTTAAAGATTTGAAAATGGATGATGTCTTAAAAAATATATGAATCTACAAAAAATTATAAGTCTGTCATGTGTCGTCTTAACCTGAAGAAACCCGGAAGGAGCAATGGTCGAAACATTATGATAATAACAACAAAGTTGAGGATAACAGACAGAAAGTGAAATCCCTCATTCTAGATATACAGGGAGAAGATTATTGTCTTGTTTACATCATTTCACGCTAAGCAAATCAATGAAAGTACAAAGCCGCAGAGATTACTGATTGTGAAAGAATATAAGAAAAGGAAACCACGAATAAGGAGAGAGAGGGAGAGACAGAGTGCATTAACAGAACAGCAATGACGAAGGCAGAAGGTAACGAATGAAACTGCATTTAAATTTTTGAAGATTAAATTTTGACTGGGAATCAAAAAACTGGAAAAATTCGATAGAAGAAACTATCAGCATAGAACCTACGGTTAGATCTAGTCATTTCGCCAATTTAGTACTGCGCTTAAATTCGTAAAGTCAAGGTACCATAAAGGAAATCTCATCAGAACAGTTACCATGAAAATATTTACAGAAAAAGCCATTGGGTATCTAGGTTACATCGGTGGGAAAGTAACTGAAATGCCAGGTCAGGACCAATAACATTGCAGATTCATCTTTTGGTTTTTGTCAAGAATCTTTAAATACATATCAGGAACACCAAACCATATGTGGCAACAATAATCAAAGGAAGGACGAATGGTAAACTTATAAATTTGTAAGAAAGTTCTTGCCCAGAAGAATTGTCTTGCACGGAAACCAACTTTATTATTATATTAGTATAGTACCTATGGCTACATCTAGCAAATTCAAGTGTAAAATGTTTGGACCTAGCCGCCAATCCAGTACTGCGCTTAAATTCCTAAAGACTAAGTTCAAAGGAGGAAAGTTCAACAGAAAAATTACCATTCAGCTAATTTTTCCTAATGATAATGATCCTGTATATCAATAATAATTGTGACGTATTTACTTCACTAATCAGTCTTAAAGGTTGTCAAATGCTGGATTTCGTGATAGGTCGTTCGCATTAGATACATGAGAAGCACTGATTTAGATCTCACGCCATTTTGGGCCTTACAAGTCCAAGCTTCATGAAGGAACACCGAGATCATTGCCAAGTAACCTTCAAAATCCTTTTTATATTATGTTCAGATTAAAACTGGTATCAACCTTTTTCTTATAGGAATATTTATTACATGATGTTCAACTCACGTTCCTTCTGTGGCGATCTCACTCACTCTTTCACTTATTGCTTCATATGTTCTGACTATTACTCATTGTCTGAATCTATCTTAGTCTTTTCCTTCATCTATCTATCTATCTATCTATCTATCTATCTATCTATCTCTCGCTCTCTTTCTATATATATATGTCATTTTATACCATATATATATATATATATATATGTGTGTGTGTGTGCGTGTGTCATTTTATACATATATATATATATATATATATATATGGTATAAAATAATATATTGTCATTTTATACTAATCTGCGTCTTCCACAGAATTGATCTGGGAATTTAACTATATATATAAATACAAGTTTCTGTTTATATGTTAATAGACACAATTTATTCAAGTAAATGCTATATTTTTAAATAAACAGTATTAATTACATTTAACGAGCTGAACGTTCATACTAATTCAGTAATTAATTTAAATAAACAGTAATTAATATTAATACTAGTCAGAAAGAGTGCGTTCCTATCACTCGGACACGTGCTCATCCACTCATCCATATATAAACACTATGTAACGAATTATTAACATATATATATATATATATATATATATATATATATATATATACAAGTATAGGATTGGTGTATACGGAATAAATTCCAATAACCAACAAATACTATTCTTAATAGAGTGCCCAATACAGAGTAGAGCAAATATAATTATTTATTCGAAAATTACAACAAAAATATGTTATAAAATCACTACAAAAATATCCATTTTGTTTCAACACCTCTGGTGTCTTATCAAGTGTTGATGTTGAATGTAGAATAAAGCGTTTAAAAACCTTTATTCAACATTTTTTTCGCTACACATTTAAATCAGTTAATTTATAATATTAATGCTCTGTAGATTTACATTGAGCACCTCAAAATTTTAACCAAAATGTTGTTAAATTTCAACGTGTAGATCTTCGACAAAATGGAAAACTGTCACCTCGTTAATAATTCGCTACACAGTGTACGTACGGTATATATATATATATATATATATATATATATATATATATATATATATATACGTACACTGTGTAGCGAATTATTAACGAGGTGACAATTTTTCCATTTTGTCCAAGATCTACACGTTGAAATTTAACATTTTCATGGAAAATTGGCAACAGTCATATGCGCGTACGATGTAAATCTTAAAGGTTCTGCGCATGTGCAAACAAACCGCAGCCATTTGCATGAATGACACGATACTTCAGTTTTCTAAATTATTAATAGGTAACTTTATAATCGTGCAATTATGGTCGCCGTTGTGACTTAACCGCTTCTGAGAAGTTTCTTATATTGTCTGAACTTGCAAAAGATAAATCAACATTAGAAATATCCAAAATGATTGGAGTATATCGCAAAACTTTAAAAAGGTTTGTTGCAGCCCCTACGAAGTTACATAAGAGGGTCGATAAGGGTCACTCGTGAGTTGTTTCCCAGCGTTCTCTGTCGAGAAGTAAATGTGAAGCTGTAAATAACTCTGGCCTGAAAAGCGGAGAAACAACTTTGTCGAGAACTACTCGATGTTGTCTTTTGAAAAAAAGGGTAGGAAATTATTGAGACAGGTGACAACGCTTCCATTGACAAAATAGGCAGAAGATAACATGGAAGTCGACTTCTCGAAGATTTTGTTCACGGATTAATCTCGTGCTAACAGTGATGCCTCTCACGGTTGGAGCAAAGGTTGGCTCGTAAACAGACAACATTGTCATCGACGTTTGAGACGCCAAGGTGGAGGGAGATATCATGATTTGGCTTGGTATTATTGGAGGTATCATGGTTTGTCCGTGGAAAGTGAATGACTGCATTAAAATGACTGTAGATGTTTATATAGCCTGCCTGAGAAAGCACCTTGAACTTTGGTTAAAAAAGCAAAAAAAAAAAAAGAAAAAAGAAAAAAGAAATCACCTTCTGGAGAACCATCATATTTATGTAAGATAATGCTCCCTCGCATGCAGTCCATAAAAGTACGGAGTTCCTGCAACAATTAGGTTTCTATGGACCTCGGAAAATGATCTGGTCGGACAATTCCATAGACTTAAAGCCAATCTAAAACTTGTAGGACATTCCTAAGCGATGGGTGTACGAGAATGGACGCCATTTTAAAAGTAATGTGGAAATGTGTCAGGCAATAGTAAATGTATCACGTGGAATTACATAAGACGAAATACTGAAATTGACATTTTCTATGGACCAGTGCTTTATCATTTCAAGAAGAGGATCACATATCCTTTATTAAGCAGCTCCACTATCGTTTTTCAACTCTGTGTACTTGTTGATTTCTATTTATTTCATGTCGCTTATTGTATATATACATAACAATCTGTATATGAAGCAATTAAAGCGTTATTTTCTTGTTTACATGAGTCTTAATTACACTTCGCTAAGAATTTGGAACAGATATAATTTAAGTAATTTAGTTAAATGACTGTAGTTTTTGTGTATTTTGCGGAAATTAACTTTTTTACAAGGTACAACCATATAACTGTTGGCATTATTCTGTGAGAATTTCGGAAAATTCAAGCCTGTATTTTTTGGATAAAATGGAAAATTATACCCTCATTAATAATCCGTTACGCAGTGTATATATATATATATATATATATATATATATATATATATAAATATATATATATATATATATGCTCTGTTTATATATATATTTATAAACAGAGCATTTATTTATATATTATCGGACTGTGTATTTCATATATATATATAATATATATATATATATGAAGAAAATAGTTTTCAGTGTCTATATTTATGGGATAAATGTCAGTGATGGAACTTTAACATATTTAGTTGTACTGTTTGACGTGAGACTGGGTTTCTGAAACGTCTTTGCGATCGTCAGACAAACTCTATCAGTCTTTTTCTATATATATATATATCTATATATCTATATATCTATCTATCTATATTATTTGTTAGTCAAATTATTGAAAGCGCTCAATGATGTGGAAAAAAATTTTGACGTGAGACTAGGTTTCACGTCTTTTTTTTATCCTTTAGGACTTGAACTATCTATCTAAACGTTAATGGACGACGCATCCTTTAGGACTTGAACTAAAACGTTAATGGAACGACGCAAGGAAGCTGAAAATGAAAACTTACAAATTTAATTTTTTTTCCATATGTGTGTGGACCTATCTAGCCATGTTTCTCTTGTTTTTTTTCTCGACCATTCTCCTCCGTGTAGTTACATCAACGAAAATATCATTCAAATCCGATTAAGTCCTTAAGGACGAAAGGCGCCATACGTAATTTAATTTCACTTTGTCATTTCAAAACATTGATTTGTTGTCTAAAAAATAGATATATATCATTTTCCTCAATAATATCTATCTATCTATCTATCTATCTATCTATCTATCTATCTATCTATCTATCTATCGTAGTCTAGTTTTTTCATCAATATATCTATCAATCTATTTATTCATCTATCTACATTTCCCGTTCTATCTATCTATCTATCTATCTATCTATCTATCTATCTATCTATCTATCTATCTATCTATCTTATTCTCTTCATATCTAACTATCTATCGCGGTATAGTTTTTTTTTATCTATCTATCTATCTATCTATCTATCTATCTATCTATCTATCTATCGCGGTATAGTTTTTTTATCTATCTATCTATCTATCTATCTATCTATCTATCTATCTATCTACACATCCTATTCTATTCTTCTCTATCTATCTATCTTATTCTCTTCATATCTATCTATCTATCTATCTATCTAGATTTTTTTTTCATCTAACACGGCAAATTTGTGTTTTTGCTTCAGTACTATGATGTCGAATGTTAATTACCATGTCTGATTATTAGGATATTATCTCAGTGAATACTGATATGATTTCAGTTTAATTATATTGATATACTTGTAAAATCCTCATTGCTGCCTGGGTATGCACATTCTTTGTCGCATGCATCAATTCCCCTTTTCTTCTCATGACATGCTAATCACATTCGCTTCCTACGAAAGACAACTTCTTTTGGAAACCCGTGTTTTCTTTGATTTTCTTTTCCTTTAGGATTCAATGTTGTTAGAAATTACCTTTTTAAGCCATTTATTTTTCACACGTGTGTATTTATCTTTTAATTTGTTCTTATTTTGGTAGTTAATTTTCCCTCCAAACATTTGATTGTTAATGAAATGGCTGTCGTTTGACTCATTGAAAGCATTTGTAACGGCAACACGCATGAGTAGGAAGAAAAAAAATGAAAACGAGGCTCCAGACGATACCAGAGAACAAGACAAACAGGAAATAGAAATGAAAATTTGTTAGGAGACAAGAAGAACTGCTACGAATGGGCAAAGAACAGAAGAAAAGGAATAAAGAAAAAGGAAAGGAAGTTAGATAGAAAGAAATCATTAGCAAAAGTGTTGAATCAAGGCGTTGAACCTGAAACAGAAAATGAGCAGTAAAAATAAAAGAAAAAAAAAGAAATTATTAAACATTGGATTAAAAATTAAAAAAAAAAAGAAATAAGAAAGAAAGAAGGAAGAAACGAATGAATTAGAGAAAGTATGGGAGAACAATCGAAAGAAAAAAAGATCAGGTGAATGAATGATAAATAAATCAATCGACTGAATGAACAAATGAAAAACATGTTGAAAGAATGAAGAAAAGTGGAAAGAAAGGAATGAACGATAGACGACCGAATAAGAGAAAAAAAGAGAACGTAATAAATAACGAAAATCTAGGAATGAAGAAATGAATGGCCGAACCGATGAAAAAAAGAAAAGAAGTGCGAACGAACGATAAGAACGAACGAATATATGAATGAGTGACAGTTGAAAAAAAAAATGAACGAACGAACGAAGGAAAGCACAAGATACCGACTGGACGAATAAAAAAGAACAAACAAAATAAGGAACGAATGAAGAAATAAATGTATGAACAAAAGAACTAAAGAAAGAAGTAACAAATGAATGAAATAAAGAATGAATGCTATAATGAAAAAAAAAAAGAATGAATGAAAGGGCTAAGCAAAAAGTACAGACGAGCAAATGGATAAAAGCTCGTACAAAAGAATGAGAGACCGAAAAAACGAACGAATGAACAACGAACAAAAGAAAGAAAGAAAGAAAGGAAGGAAGAAAGAAAGAAAGAAAGAAAGAAACAAACAAACAAACAAACAAGGGGAGAATGGGAGAAAGAAAGAAAAAGGGTAATAATAGCATAGAAAAAAGAAAAAGAATAAAAGATGAAAGTATTTGTGGAAAAGAACAAATTGAGAGTGGAAATAAAATAAAAAAAATATGAAGAAACCTACTTAAAAGAAAGTATGCAAAATATTGACAATGAAAGAATTAAGAAAGAGAACAGAAAGAAATTCGAGGGGGGGAAATATTCAACGAAGGCAAAAGATGTCGGAATAAATAAATAAAAAATAAATAATGACCAAAATGGTATTTTATCTGGTGTTCAATAAATCCTAAGTACACAATCTGTTCTACATAATATTATATTTCAATTAATCTAACTTTTTCTTCGGGGCGTCTTTCGGAAAATACTTTGCTTCCTCAATAGTTAAACGATGTCCTTGGAAGGAAATAAATGAAAGTAAGTATAAAACAAGAACACTGACGGACAAAACGAGGAAGAATAATTATAATTCGACTTATTCCTTCGTTCTTTTGTTAGCATGTAGGTTACACACTGACATTGCCTAAGATAAATGATGGTCTATTCCGTTTTGCCTATGAGAAAAAGCTGGAGAAAAAGAGACTCGGTTTGGTTTTAGTAAAAGAAAGAAAGAAAGAAAGTCAAGGAACACAAGAATAGGCAATAACGATCTAATGCGTTAGACGTATGAAATAATCAGCTAGGCTATGAGGATCTAAACAGTAAGCCTAGTATAGAAATACATACAATATGGGAGTCGTTAATACAGAAAGAAAGAATGAAAAATGACAGCAAGTCTCGAATAGAAGCAGCAGTGAATGATGACAGAGAGCAGCAGAACTAATCAGCCGGCAGGTTATGTTTAAGGCTCCAAGCTTACCACGAAGAATTGTTCGAAGGGACAATAGACTAATACGTGAATTTGGTGACATAGTATTTGTAAGTTGAATCCCTGTGTTGAGCAGTGTGCACTTGAACTCAGCGGAAAAGGACGAGCAATAACTGAGCAGTACTAAATATAATGACATGAAGAAGCGGAAATGGACTTGGATTGAGCACACATTAGGACATCCAGAAACAGATACGGAGATGGATCGGCCACACGCTCCGCTGATTCTGGTGTCACCAAGCAAGATCATGATTGGAATCCACAAGAGAAGTGAAAAGTGGGCCAACCAAAGCATACTTGGCGCAAAGGTCTTGACGCAGAGGTGAAGGCAGCCGGTACGACATGGGCCGAGCAGAAGAGGATCCCAGGACCGCGTCCGTCGGAAAGGTATTGCTGAGGCCCTATCTTCCCCAATGAAGCAAGAGCATAATATATATAGCATATATATATATATATATATATATATATATATATATATATATATATATATATATATATATATATATATATAAAAATAATTACAAATTACATTCATAAATTAGATTCAAACTAATAAAGATGTTACCGTAACTATTTTTTACAATATTAAAAAAGTCCGATTGCTCGGGTAAACAAACTGATATAATTAAAAATATTTTTAATATGTTCTCTATAAATGTGTTAATAAATATAGTTTTTAACTTATATTAAGTCCCTAAACTATTTGTTAAAAAAAAAATTAAAAAAATAAATAAATATTTAAACTGATAGCAAACATCAAATTAATTTATTCGGTTTTTTTTTAGACATCTAAATTACTATGAAGCATTAAAATCTAATAAATTTTAATGCTAATTAAAATCCATAAATTGCTAAAACCCAATTACAGCTTCTTTCCTTCAACATTTTTATTCATTTGTTCCTTTGCTCATTCACTCAATCGATTCATTTAACTTTCATTCGCTCTTTTACCTGATCGTTTTTTTCTTTCGATTGTTCTTTCATTATTTCGTTTATATATATATGTGCGTGTATATATATATATATATATATATATATATATATATATATATATATATATATATATATAAAGACATTTTATGTTTAGACATTCTTTTTATAGATACAGATATCAAATGGTCTGTTTATAATAAACAGCATTAAACAATATTTACCGTCCTGAATGGATTTGAACCTGTATCCTATACGAAACCGTCATTTAGCTGGACGTGCCTTAACCGATTTGGCTACAGAGGAGCGTTCGGTTAGCAAGGTAGAATTTCATGGAAGATTGAAGTTTAAAGGCAGTAAATACGACCTTGCTAACCGAAATATGTGGATGACTAAATATATATATATATATATATATATATATATATATATATATATGTGTGTGTGTGTGTGTGTGTGTGTGTGTGTGTGTGTGTGTGTGTGTATAGGTTGAACAAGGACATTTTTTTCTCAATCTCGATAAAAGAAATGTCCTGTACATCAAACATCTCTCGCCTACGAGCAAACTAAACTTTTTAACATTGGGAGTGACTTGAAATTTTTTTGTTTTGTTTTGTTTTTTTGTTTTTTTAATTTGAAGGATGCTCACTCGAATTACAGCCGTGCCAACACCCGAAGGCCCTGGGGAAAGGGAAAGACCCCTCCTACTAGTGATCAAAACCACAAAAAATATATCTCAAACAGGCAACACAAGAAAAGGAACTAATAACACCGAAACAGAATCCCCCTTGAGAATGGCTAACGAATTGGCCAAAAGCTCTCGGGACAATGGACAGTATTGACAATTTTTCTATTCTTTCACTCCAAATATAAATGAAAGAAACATAAAGACGCTGGAAAAACTAAATAAAAAATTAATAAAACTTACTTTGTCCGCCATATTTGTCGAAAGATATTTAAAATAAAGGTTGTCGCTGAAATTATATATATATATATATATATATATATATATATATATATATATATATATATATATATATATAGTGTAACGTTACACCCCACAACCTATTAGATTAATCAATAATCATAATACCAAATCTATAATTATACTTATGAGCAAATATATTCTACAGTTAGAGTTGCCTTTTCCTTTTTTCTTTCTTTCTTTCTTTCTTTCTTTCTTTCTTTCTTTCATTCTTTCGTTCTTTTTTTCCTTGCTGGCGAAGAATTAGGAAACCAGACAGTTGACCTCGTAAGTCGTCTAGCCAAAGCCCTAGAAAAGAAAAACGGTGTCTTGTTGCTAGGTATTGTTGGATGACTTATTACTGTTCATTTCTTCTTCCTTTCTTTTCCTCCCATTTTGTATGCTCAGTTCAGAGAGTGAAAAAAAATAAAACAAAATAAAACATCACGTGAGCACAGAGAGCGGGAACGATGAAAGACGAAGAGTTAGGTGTCATGATGTTGAAGTGAAAAGATGGACGAAAGTTTGGGTCCAACCTTATTATATTTGTGAAATTTCTAAGAAAAAAAAAATTAACAGGACGGGATAAATTTGTTGGCCCGATTTTATCATTATTGAATTTGTAGAATGGAGTTGCAGTTTGAATTTTGAAGGAAAAGGCAGGCGAAATCGTGGGTCTGTTCTTGTTTTGTATCAATAAAATTCGATAATCATATCCGTCGTTGAGGAAGAAACAAAGTAAAATACCAAGAAGATTTCTAAGCTTCATAAGAATTCCAAAATTTCCAAAGGAAGTGGAGGTTAGACGAAATCAGTCTCATCACAGCAGAAGCCAAAGCAGACAAAGATATTTTTATGCAAGAAAGGAATATTTATCAGTATATCCCAAAAAATGTATAATACTACAAACATTTAACTTCTTGCATTCTATAAGAACTTCACACGAGAGATAGAGCGTATGTAAATATAAAAGTGAACATTGAAGTCAGGCCATGTGTGTTGTTTTTTTTTTCTCGACTATTTATATATATTGGTCAGTGGTGCACTGTGCTGTAAAATAAATTAATCCAAATAAATAAACAAATTAACAAACGGCTCACGCTAAAATAACCGTCAGAATAAATTTTAAAATAAATAAGCAAAAACAAATAAAAATCCAAAATCCAAATAAACAATGAAAAACTGTTCCCGTCAAAATAACAGTTAGAATAGATTAGAGCAATCAATCCAAATATTGGAAGAAAAAATAACTTTCATTACATTCCCAGATCAAAATAAACTATTAAATAAACAATCTAAACTAATCTAAAAAAAATTTTCAACGATAGTAAGACATCTAAAATTGAAAAGAATAAATATATATATATATATATATAAGTATAAAATAAAAAACAGAAATAAAAATAAAATAAAATAAATTAACCCAAATGTACAATCCACTCGCGCCAAAATAACCGTAATAATGGAATTCGTACAATGAACCACTGAGCTGTATATATAACTAGTCGAGAAATAACCCAGCACACGTGGCCTGACGGTTGTGACTAGCAAAAACAGCCTGTCGTCTCTGAGTGTTGATTGAATGCTTACACACAGACACACACACACACACACACACACACACACACACACACACACACATATATATATATATATATATATATATATATATATATATATATATATGGTTAATAGAAGGACATTCTGAATATATATAGGCTGTCTGCGTGCAATCTGTGGAGTTAAGCTTCAAGGCATGACATCTAACGTAGACCTGTTTAACAGGTGTAATATTGGAGGAATTTAGTCATTTATCATACAGTCTCATTTACGGTGGACTGGTCATGTCTTGAGAATGTCTGATGACAGGATACCCAAGATCCTATTATATAGCCGGTTAGATCACGGCTACAGGAATATAGGACGCCCATGGCTAAGATACAAAGACAGGCTGAAAAGCAACTGTCATCAGTCAATATACCACATAACACCCTTGAGTACTTAGCCTTAGAGCGGGTAGAATGGAGATCAACGTGTTTTAGTGGACTCAGCAATTTTCAATCTGCTTGTCTGAATAATCTTCAAGAACCGAGAGAAAGATCTAAAAGGTCAGCCAATCTAACAGTGATCTCATCTCACAATCCTCACACTTGCTCCATATGTGGCCTCCTTTGTAAATCACTAGCGGGTCTTAAATGACACTTAAGATTATCGCACAAAATTCATAACTGAATAAGCTGTCAGATCCGCATACGTCGAGACCATATGGATTCCTCTGTATCCTTGGAAACGTGAATTATGATTTTTTGCTGAGCCTTTAAAACCCAGGAATTTTAAAAAGAAGTTACTCGGAAATTCACTTGAGGAGGAAATGCAGCTAATGTCTTTAATTTAATTACAAAATAAAATTCGAAGCTTTTAGCTTCCATTTTTGAAACATGGTTAGAATTGTGTAGCGAAAAAAAACATATTTTAAATCAATTAATTTATAATATTAATGCTCTGTAAATTTACATTGAGCACTATTTTGTAAAAATAAAAAATATCTATAAGAACACCGGATTTATATATCTTTCTTTTTCTTTATTTTATTTATATATATATATATATATATATATATATATATATATATATATATTATATATATATATATATATATATATATATATATATATGGATTAATTTTGTATTTCATTTGCTCATTGGATAATGTCTCAGCCCGTCTCCCATAATATTAGCATATTTAATTTTTATTATTAATTATATATTTTTGTTATAAATTAATGTTTTATTAAATTAAATACCTTCGTCTTGTGTTTGTTTATGCTTGGTTTATGCTGGTCTCATTGTGTCATTAAGGGCCTGTGAGTGAACACCAAGAAAGAAGACAAATTTTAGCTGTTCGCCTCTATGTTACCATTTTCAATATATATATATATATATATATATATATATATATATATATATATATATATATATATATATATATATATATATATATATGTTAAGAAATGGACAAGGTCCGACAATTTATTTATTAAAAGACATTTTATTATATTTTATATAACAACGTTAAACATAATAAAATGTCTTTAATAAATATATATATATATATATATATATATATATATATATATATATATAATTATTAAAGCGGTGACTTTAAAATCTCGTGGCAATATTTTATTACATTAAAAGCTATACTTCGGTTTTATCTCATCAAACAAATATTTTCACACAAGACGAGGGTATTTAATCCAATAAAACATTTACAATTTATCTAAGCATAAATTATGCTTAAATATGTCGATTCAAAATTGGGGAAGGAAACAGGAAATATACATATTCCCAAAAGTTCACGCCGGTAAATGTAATTAATACTTTTTAATTAGAAAAACAGTATATACTAAAATACATTGTATATATAAAAGTAACGTATAACAAGAAAAATATATTAAATAATTTTCGGACGCTAAATATATATATATATATATATATATATATATATATATATATATATATATATATATATATATATATATATATATATATATATATATATATATATAAAATGAAAATAAAAATGAATGACAAAGTCCGACATTTTGAGATATTTTTTATATATTCTTTTTATAAATACAAATATTTAAGTAAATGCTCTGTTTATAATAAACATTATTAATAACATTTACCGGCCTGAATATCCGAGAAATTGTCATAGAATATACGCGTCCTCCGACAGGAATCGAACCTGTATCCTATACGGAGCCGTCATATAGCCTGACGAGCTTTTATTGATTTGGGTACAGAGGTGCGTTTCGGTTAGCACAGTCGATTTTACTGTTTTTAAACTACAAGTTTCTATGATTTTCTCACGTACATTCATATCTGCTTGATGCGTATCCAAATGTAAACAAATGACGTCACACATTATGATATGGACAACGTCCGACAATTATTTTAAGACATTTTTATGTTTATACATTTTTTTATAGATACAAATATTTAAGGACGCATATTTTCTATGACATTTTCTCGGACATTTAGGCCGGTAAATGTTGTTAATACTGTTTATTATAAACAGACCAATTACTTAAATATTTGTATCTATAAAAAGAATGTATTAATAGAAAAATGTCTTTATATATATATATATTGTAACGCTTGGGTCCATGATTGAATGCCGAGAAAGTAGACCCATTTTAACAGACTTCGGTTATAAAAGATAACGTTATATATTTTTTATACATCAAGAACATTATTGGGGAAAATGTATGACAAAGTGTATCACATCTAAAACTGGAAATAAGCTTTCCACATGAAGAAAGAATTTACTCGATTGCCTGTAATAATTGTCACGAAAAAAATACATAGAAGGAACCTCAAGGAATTCCAATGAAAGTTTATATGAACACAAAAGAGGTATTTTACAAAACAATACATCAAATGCGTTTGTTGCCCATCGTAACGAAACTGACCACAACATTAACATAGAAAATGCAACTGTGATCAAAGGAGAAAAAATCACTACGACGAAAATGTCTAGAGAGTGCTTTGATCGTAATGTCGTCTACAGTAAATTTAACCCCGGGCACTTACAACATTTCCCCATTCCTCGTATTCGATTATCACAGTGTGGGATATATACTAAGAAAAGTGATGGTAAGAAAAGGACTCTAAATGAACTCACATAAAAAAAGGAACTTGTAGTCAACACTGAGAGACGACAGGCTGTTCGATGCTGGACGCAATCGTCAGGCCGTGAATGTTGAATTTTTTCTCGACTGTTTATAGATATGTGTAATTGTTGAGTTTTGGGTAATATATTCTGGCGGTTATTTTGGGAGAGTGGCTTGTTTGTTTATTTATTTATTTATTTGTTTGTTTTGGTTAATTTATCTTAATTGTTTTTCATTTTCAATTTGTATTATTTATTCTTTTTGTTTTTTCATCTTTTATTAATATTTATTTTCATGTTTTATTAATATATATATATATGTATATATATATATATATATACATTTTAACAAAACGTTGTGGGACACTATCTGTATTTCGAAGGGTTCTCTTCCTGAAGTGTTTTATTATATATTGCATAATAATAAGTTAATACAATTAAACCTTTGTTTCACACGGTCTCCTGAACATTTGAGCTTATTTTGTCTATTCTACAATGTTTACTCATTGTAATATTAATGCTGGTAACCATTTCTCTCAAAACGCTCAGTATTATAAGTCAAATAATAAAATTTTTCTCATCCGCTATATTTAACGAAAGATGTAAAAAAAATATATAAATATATATATATATATATATATATATATATAATATAAATATATATATATATATATATATATATATATATATATATATATATATATATATATATATATTACTATAAAAAGCCATATTTATTGTGTACTCATAATTGAAAAAAAAACTTCCTGCTTTGTATATCGAGAAGACCTACTGATGATAAAGGGCCCGCAGGCTGTTGATGTTACTCAAGGGAGCAATCGAAGAACATAGATCTTCTAAATAAAATGATGATATATTAGGTTGCCCAGAAAATTCTGACTCACCTATGAAGCGAAAATAAAACAACAAACTTTATGTAGCACCACGGACATTTATTCTTCAAAATAAAGTCCACCATTCGCGAGTATAATTTGCCTACAACCAGTCAGCATCCGAATCTGTCCCAGATATCAGTCTGCTGGTTTTAAATAAAAAAAACAAACAAACAAACTTCCTTCACACTATTTACATTATTCGGACTATTGTCCTCATTTTTGTCGTTATATTTATTACAACGTTTCGGCCGTTGTACGCTTCGGCCTTCTTCAAGTGGTTGGAATGTCGAACTGAACCCTTTATTTCTCTAAAAAACAAAAAAGAAAAACGTATTTTATCTTTTAAGGATTTTGCTTATTTTTGCATTAAACATGTTAAATTTACCATAGCTAAGATTATCTTTTTATTATTTTGTTGTGTTTAACTAATGTTAATTGTCATAAGGTGGTCACGTATTTGCGGATAAGTATATATTTATATACATAGATGAGATAAAGCATGAGTATGAATGCGATCGTTATTTAAAGAAGTGAGAGAGGACAAAGGAAAAGATTCAAAAATTACTGTTTTCCATCAAAGCCGAGATTAAACGCATGAAAGCATTTGATGTTTGAATTTGAAAACGTATCGGAAGTGGTGCTATGAAAAAAATAAAATTAAATTAAAAATAAAAAAAAGAAAAGAATAAAATAAAAATAAAATAAGATAAAATAAAAAATAAAAATAAAAATAGAAGTAAAATAAAATAAGATGCAAAAAATAAAATTAAAATAGAAAATAAAATAAATTGAAGTAAAAAATAAAATAAAATAAAAATAAAAAATAAAATATAAATAAAAATAAAATTAAATAAAAATTAAAAATATAAATATAAATAAAAGATAAAATAAATATAAAATTAAAATGAGATAACATAGAATAAGAATAAAATAAAATAGAAATAAAGTAATTCGTTCGCATTCTCTCGATTATCTATTTTCAAGGATGTTAATTTTCTCATATACAACCGTGAAATGTTTGATTAATTGCATTCAGGCATTTATAATTTTACAATTTCTAATTGTACACATAGTCCTGAGATTTGTCAAGTGTCATGTTAATCTATGAGGGAGTGTAGTAGTCGTGTGGCTAATACAAAACATGAGACTCTTATATACTAGTGCTGGAGATGCAAAATTTGCTTTTATAGGAGGTAGACATTTTACACACACTTTTATAAGTGGCGATTAGGTGGGATGCTACAAGTCCTTTGTAAGAATAATATAGTACTATACACTAGTTATTGGGGTCTGGCACTTCCTGTTTTGCAGTACACTTTAAACCTTTGAGTATGAAAGATATTCGGATCTTAACCTTAAATAAGCCGGCGCGTACAATGACCGAGACGCTGTAATAATAACAGAATACACACAGAAGTCTATAAACATTTTGTTAATTATTTCGCCACAATTAAGGCAATAAAGCAAGTGGTTACTGTGTGTCAGAGAATATGAGAAAATATGCTCTGAAGGTGAGAGAAAAAGAAAAAAAAAACGATACCGATTGGCATTGCATTTACATTTTTGAGATCAAAGTTGGGAAATAAGAAGCCGAAAGAGAGTTCCACAGGCGAGAAGTGCAACAGAAGAAACTGTTAGTGTAGAACTTACGGTTGTATCTAGCCATATCAACTGTAAAATCTTGCCGCCGATCTAATTAGTTATGTGTCATGCGTGATACACGGTTAGGCAATCAAGTATTGATAGATGACTGACGAGGCAGATATTTCCACGGAGTAGGTTGCGAATTCTTTCTGCTGTAGACTAGTAGCCATCTATGCAAAACGGCCTGTTCTGCTATTTACCAACAGTTGGGGGAGAAGAAGAGGATTCATACCTTTCCCAAGGGTATTAGCACGTAAGGGAATTTCAGTCAATTATTTGCCATGCGTGATACACGCGTAGGCGATCATGTATCTTTTCAATACATGACTGACGAGGTAGATTTTCCCGCAGTAGGTTCCATTTCTTTCTGTAGTAAATCAGTTGGTATCTAAGGCTATAGAACCCGGTCTGTCCTGCTATTTACCCACAGCTGAAGAGGATTCAAATCTTCCCTAAGATTATTAGCACGTAAGTGAACAGATTCGACTGGAATTCGAACTCAGCTCTCTGATTCCTCAATCCGATCAACTATCATTTACTCCACTATGCCGATTTAATACTGCCAATTTCATTACTCTTATTCATAAAGTTTAGGGAGAACAGAAATAAATTCACCAGAACAATTACGATGAATGTATTTATAGAAAAGGCACAGGGAAGCTACATTACCCCAGTGGGAAA
>CAHIKZ030004191.1:1212500-1220000 GCA_903632075.3 Acanthosepion pharaonis
TCCACGGTATATGTCAATAAAAAAATGTTAGTTTTTTATTATTTTAGTAGTGGGGTCTTGCTCCTTGTTGTTTCCAATCTGGTGTAAGAATGACTGCAAAATACTTTCCCCTCCCCACCAATTTATAAGCAGAAGTACATCAATGCTTGCTGGGATTTCTTCCTAGCCAATAAAATAGGCCAGTTCTCAGTTTCATCTGACTCATTCCCGGTCTGTCTTGCCTTGAAGTCAGAACGCTGTGTTCGTTTATCCAAATTTGCTCTTGTGTGTGAACCCCAATTCTGAGTTTGTGAACTTTTTGCCATATTAATGTTGGTTTGCCTTATTACTCTTAATTTGCCTTGAATATATTGTTTGCTTTATTTTATTTGTCCCCTGTTCTTTTCTTTTTATTATTTATTGCAAACTTTTTCAATTCTGTTTGTTGGGCAGTTCTGTCACTTATTTGCATTTAACCATGACCACTCACTCTACATATATTGCATATATTATTATTATTTTGCATATAACCATTAACATTTGCATATAATCATTGCTATTCATTCTAACATATAAACATATAACATATAAACATTTGCATGTAATCATTACTACTCATTCAACAAAGAAGTTACCCATCTTGCTTAATATTTTAGGGTTTTCGGAAAATAATATCAGATTATTAGAATAAACCTTATATGACCTAATTTATCATCATGATAGTTGCGCCAAATATATATCACTCATTCCTAATGATTAAAGTGTCCTCATTGTTAGTTTTAAAACAACATCTTTCAGAATTTCACTTCAATCGTTCTAAAAGCCCTCATCTTTAAGATGAATAAAGAAGAGATCAGTTTACTTTGATTTCAAGATTGGTCATAATGTTTCTCAAACTGCTGCCAACATTAACAGAGTACTTGGTGCAGGATCCAATTGTCATTGGACTGTACGGTGCTGGTTTCTGAAGTTCCGCAGCGGGGATACGTGTCATTAGGTCAAGTTGGTAAAGGACGTGCACCTGCAATTGACAATCAACATCTGAAAACATTAGACGAACAAAAACCACATCAAAGTGTCATAGAAATATCTCAAATAATCGATGTCAACTTTTCAACAATATCGGATCATCTCAATAGAATTGGCAAGATGAAGCAACTCGACAAATGGATTCCTTATGTGATAAATAGATACCTCAGTGAAAGTCAAAGAGTACGATGTCTTGAAATGTATTCTATGTGCATTTGCAGAAATTCAAATCATTCATTAAATAGTGACGTGTTATGAGAAATAGATCCTTTATGACAATCGTAAACCACCGGCCAAGTGGCTTGATCATGACGAATCACCAAACGAATTCCAAAACAGAAAATATACCAACGGAAGATTATGGTAACGGCTTAGTGCTGATCAATAGCTTTAGGGAAACTAACAGGAGCAGCATTTCTACAGTTTACTGACAGCGACTGGATGAAATGCACATTAGGCGCTGGTTAATGGACGAATGGCAATTGTGCTTCAGGAAAATGCTCAGCCACACGTTGACAAGACGGCACTGTAGACGATCGACGAAATGAGAAGCAATATTCCTCTGATTGCTCACGTATTGACTACCACTTTATCAAGCATTTGAATAATTCTTTTAAGTCGAAATTCATTCCGCTGCCAAGAAGATGCAGAAACTTTATCCAAAAATTTCTTGGCGTAGAAACCTTTAGAATTTATAATAATAGCCTACACCCTTGTGCAAATTAATTGAAACAACCGCTTTATTTTCCTTTCTTTCGTCACACGGTCAGTTTTAGTCCCACTGGAATGACAGTGTAATCGATTTCTGTTTTTCCCTCAGATTTGCAGTGGAGTGCAGAAATATGAATCTATTTTCATGGTGTACGATGAAATTTGTTTGGCCTTGAAAAATATTGCATTATCCTTGAATGCATCAGATTTTCATCACGCCCAGACACTTTTGTCTCGACGGTCGATATATTTTTATGGCCATTATCTACGATGGACATTATTCCAAGGAAGCGTACGAAAATTGTAACGCTGCACGGACACACTGTCAAGTCATACCAGTGAGCAAATCAAAGTACTATCGACTGGCTCGGAAACTCTCCTTATTTAAATTCAATCCAGAATATGTAGTAAAACTGCAAGGAACTACTTCGTGGAATGGACATATAAAGTATTAACATGTGCACTGGGTCATGTTTCATTATAAAAATACGAAAAAAAAAATACCGGAATTATTCATTATGTTTCAATTAATTTGCACAAGGTCGTAAATAATCTTGTAACTACATAGCAGACATTTATAAATATTCTTGGTTCCTATATTAACTGATTTAGACAGTGTTTAAGTACATTAATTTAGGAATTATAAAATCGGATAGCATTTTACGAACCACCAAAATAAATACGGATATTCTTTTTAGGAAGATAAGCTAAGTCATATAGCTGATTCCCAAGATGGATAATGGTAGAAAACGAAGATGTGAATATTTGATTATTCTGGCTTTCTATGTGTCGTGAAGAATTTCATTTGTTCCTCCTGGAACCCCCAAGAATATCAGAAGATAGAAAACTATGTACAATCGAAGAATATCTTATTCACCAAGAAGAAAAAAAGATTATTTGCCGGTGGCTGTCATTGTATCATATCGAATTGATTATTAACTCCCACCGTCATTTTCTCATTATTTTAGCGCTGGGATAATAATAATAATAATAATAATAATAATAATTATTATTATTATTATTATTATTATTATTATTATTATTTCCTTTGATTCTTTTGTATACACATTCCCTACGGGTCCCAACCGGAGACCTCAGCTCAGCAATGACTTTACAACATTTTCCACTGATCATTTTTACAAAAAAAAAAAAAAAGAAAAAGAAAAGAAATCACACACATTTTACATAGAAAAGATACTTCGCAATGTGAGATCTGTACTTGTGAAAACAATTTTTTGTATTTCTTTAAGGCATGGGCTACCAGGAATTCCTTCAACGAGTCTATCGGGACCTTTTCAAATCAATCCGTGGGTTCCAACTACAACTAGGATTATTGATGTGCTCATGTGCCACATTTTTGAGATTTCCATTTCAAGAACCCTTAAGATTTTCAAAGACACATTACAATCTACAATGACTGCCATGTCAATAAGAAAGCACATTGTGTTTTCGTGGTTTTTTGACTAGGATGTCTTGATAGATTTGATTGTTCTTTTTGTATCTATTGTAAAATCTCATGGAATTTTTGCAGGTCTTATCTATGTAATCGGATCTGGGTGATGTTCATACCAGTTTCTTGCAGTTTTCTTCCCGCAAATCTGGCATATTTTCCAGTCTAGATATTGACCCATTCTTTCATGCCGATTTTTATATCCAGATGGTGCTAATACCGTGTAACCTGATACAAGATGGTCAATTGGTTCTGCATTTCGGGTCAAAACAATAGTTCAGTATATATGCTTGGTAAATTCTAGTTAACAAGCATTGGTCCTGGGTAGCAAGAATAAAACCTTCGGTTTCAGCTTTTAACCCTGTAATACGTAGCCACTGATGTGTACGGGTTTCATCTTGTTTGGTACGGGCAGGTTATCGAGCATGAAGAAGCTTATGTTGTCATCGTTTCGACATTTCGTACATTTGCTTTCTTCTTTAAGTTCTTTACCAATGCAGTAGTATGATGGATTATTTTCACTTCGTCACCCACTGCAAATTTCTTTTTGAATTAGTTTCCTTTATTACTAAATACATATTCTTACTTCTTTCATGGTTTTGATTCATATCCTCATCCAGTTTCCAGTAGTTTCCAGGTAGCATTGAAGAACGATTGATGTGGTTTTGTAAAAATAATTTTAGTTGAACTAATCGTCTGCCTCCTTCCAATCTGGACACATGCAGACGATCAGCATCATCCTTGTGATGACACATCCAATGGTAAGTGAGAAGCTTTCTCGTTTTGACGTCCATTCGCTTAACGTCAGCTATGGTCTATTTATTGAATTTGAAACTGTATCGCATCACAGGAACAGCCAAAGTGTTTATGGCTGCTTTGAAATCGACTCGGTATTCAATACCAGACTCACATGACATTAGCATTATTTTCTTACTTTCTCTCCATTTAGGTATTCTGGATTCCATCTTCTTTGCTTATTCTTAGGTATCTATAGGCTTCTTCTTGTTCCAGTTCCCTAATATCTGTGACAAAATCCGGTTCTGTTGAGTATGTTTCTGTATTTCTCCATTTCTTGAATGTTACTGTTGTACATTTATCTAATCTGAAATACATGCTTATGTTTTAGTTATGAAGAGACACTTAAAATTTAAAAGGGTTTTATTATTTTTGGAGAAACTTTTTGAGCTACAACTGTACTCTCCGGCGTTTTGTATGATAGGGAAAAAGAAAAGAATAAAGAACCCAAATTTAAACTCTATGGTTTTCCTTCTTTTTTGTTTAATGAATTCCTTAGTGTCACTTCGGCTACCCTCTAATGAAAGGATGATCTACACTATAAAGTTTGGTTATTATTAATCGGATTGGAATCAGCAAAACTAACATGTCTTCAACTTTTGGTTGTTGGTGTCAGTCTGGATTCGCATATCTGTTATATGAAAGCTATGTGAACATTTGATACAATTAATGTGAAAAGGCATTTTTCTTTCCTTTTGAATTTTATCTAATTTAATACATTCGACTTTATAACCATTTTGCACACTTCCAGTGAACCTTTTCGTGAATGAATTGGGCTTTTGTTTAGGAAAACCGAACATAAATAAAATAGCATTTAATACTGGCAGAAACATCTTAAACAAATTTAATAACTAATCTTCCAAATAATAAACATCAACCGCCTCCTTATTAATAATGAACTAACCCAGCAATATTGTTAAATAATATATATATATATATATATATATATATATATATATATATATATATATATATATATATATATATATATATATATATATATGAATAAAAGACAGACCACGTTAAGATTCCATGTATAACTATTTCCCCATAACCCCTTTAACAGGGTTCTGGATCATCAGACTTTACTTCCAAAAGCTGAAATGAAAATATATATATATATATATATATAAATCCAATCTATATCGTTCAGTGGTAGTAGCGTGTTCATTTTTATTAACTTTTGTTGTATCAGTTATTAGTTACATATAATTATAATAATAACTGATACAACAAAAGTTAATAAAAATGAACACACTACCACCTCTTGTCTGAATGATTGGATTTCTCTGTATTCTTGGAAACAGTGAATTATGAATTTTTGTGTGCGTTTAAAACTCAGTAAATTTAAAAAAATAAGTTACTCCAATATTCGCTTGAAGATGAAATGGAACTAATGTTTTTAATGTAATTACAAAATTAAATTTGAAGTTTTTATGTTCCATTTTTGAGACATGGTTATTACTGTGTAGCGAAAAAACCCAGTTCATTTATTAATATAATAAATAATATATATTATATATATATATATATATATATATATATATATATATATATATATATGAATATGAATATGAATATGAGACTCTTCGTTAGAATCGAATCATTTTCTCCCTGAAACTGGGATGTTAATCTAAAAATAAATACGCTTAAACTCGTCTACATTACCCCCGTTCGACAATAGCTTATGGGTAGGGTTTCCGGAAATCAGTCAGGTTTCGATCCTGGCTTGAGGAAATGGGATGTCTGTTGGGCAGCGAAACAGTCTCTCACACATTTTTTTTTTTTTTTATATATATATATATATATATATATATATATATATATATAGATAGAGAGAGAGAGAGAGAGAGAGAGAAAAGAAGTAATGGATTTTTATTTATTAATCCGATATATTTTATTACTTTAAACGTTACTTTTAGGCGATACCCATATTATAGTAGACGCTCAGTTTATATTTTAAACACTATAATTGTTTTCGTCTACTGGTCTGATTTTTAAAAGATATTCTTTCCGTTCGGATATATATTAGGTGTATATATATTTTAATCGTTCTAGAAGCCAGGCCTTTGATTGGGTGCTTTTAGTGGAACTACCTCTTAATTTTTTTTCCCAGGACCACTTTGATCCAGTGTTTTAGTATCTGTTAGGGTCCCAGATATGGGCAAATAATAGTGAACACCTAAACTGGGATTAAATAATGAAAATAAACTAGAAAAAAAAATTACCAGCAATATATTTTCATAGTAATAAAAAATTACCAACAATAGATATTTTTTGTTGGGGCAAATAACGAAAGCTTACAAGAAAGTTAAATTTAGGTATTAAATGACCCATATGGAGTTGATATGCTGTTAAACAAACCAAACGAAAAAATATATATATTTTTTTAAATGGAATCACAAGTCAAAGTAATTTATGTTTGCTCAGTTTCCATAGAAGGGTTCCCACAAATCCTCTAAAACCTTAACCGTGGCAAACTACTGTGCTAACACTATCGAATTAATTACATTAATAAACACAATGGAATAAAAAAAAACAACAAAATTCCACGAAAGAATACAGGCGTATTTCGACTTTAAATTCTTTCTCTTCGCGCTTCGTTTTAGTCAAATGGGCGCCTAATATAAAATAAATATCATCAGTCTTATTGAAAATGTTTTTATTGTTTTATTGTCTTTTTATCCCTCAAATTTTATTAACTGGCCTATTAAATGTAATATATATATATATATATATATATATATATATATATATATATATATATATATATATATATAAAGAAATATGGTCTTAAGGTGTGCTATATTTATGGAATAAAGTTCTCAATATCAGAGATAGAGCGTGTGTAAATATAAAAGTGAACATAGAAGTCAACACTTAGTCTGTTTCATGCTATATGCAATCGTCAGGCCACATATGCTGTTATTTTTCTCGGCTATTTATATATATACGGGTTAGTGGTGCATTGTGGGTATTCTATTATGGCGGTTATTTTACCGGAAGTCGTTTGTTTATTTATTTGGGTCAAATTATATTGCTCGTTTTTTTTTTTTTTCTTATTTTATTTATTTATTTATTAACGTGGTAAAAAATTTCTTTATATCACTTATTTAACAGTTTTGTTTGGGTTTGAAAAATTTAATTAAAGCTATTTGTTCAATTTTGGGGTTGGTTGTTGTAGTTCATTCTAACTATTATTTTGGCGGGAAGAGTTTTTTTTTGATTGGTTTGTCTATTGTCTGTCGCCTCTAAGTGTTGACTTCTATGTTCTTTTATATATATATATATATATATATATATATATATATATATATATATATATATTCGCTCGATTCTCCGTCGAATTCCACGTATGAGGGTCAAGCAGATCTGTTCCTAGGAAAACCGACAGCTCGACAACAGCACATTAGATTTGATTATAATGGTGAAGGTTTCGTGCAGGACCATCCACACTTTTTGAAGGGCCAAATACAGAGACCTGGTTGTTATAGAAAAGCGTATGATTGCAAGAAAGAAATACGACAACAGAAGAA
>CAHIKZ030004191.1:1225000-1240000 GCA_903632075.3 Acanthosepion pharaonis
TGAAGCCATTTTCCATAGTTATCTTCATAATTTTCATTTCCTACCAACTTCTATCTATATCAAACACTTCATTCAGTTTTACTTTGACTCTAGCCTGAGTGATTCTTACGCATTGTATTAGGTGAAATTTATTATAAAAGGATTAAAGTGTCTACATTATTTTATAGTAGAAATGCAACTGCAAAATTGTTTAATAATATCATTTGTTGATGTTATGTGCCGTGTTCTCTGACTTTTTTCACCTTTTAATGCTTTAAAAATCAAAAGGCCTTTCTTATATGTCATAACAAATTTAATTCTATAGCTACAAATCTTAGATGACACATATAGATATACAGAAACAATACAATTACAAAACTGTTTGAGATTAGTCTATTTTTATTTTTTGTTACGGTACGGTACGATCTTGTTTTCTTGGAATATTTCCACTTCTGATGATTAAAAAGAAAAAATGCCGAATTCCTTCTCATGGGCAATAATCGAAGTAATTGGCTGCACAAAATCCTTGATTACTCATGCAGAAAACACAACCGGTGTAATTACAAAATGAATTTTCCCGCGATTTATGACAGTACGGATAAACACACACAGACACACACACAGACACACACACGCACACAAACACACACGCACGCGTGCATACACACACATGCGCGCGCGCACGCACACAGAAATACACACACAGACACTCATGCATATCACACACATGCGCACGTAGTTGTCAATAATTTTAATTTAAATTGAAAATTATCGATTGTTTTTCCTCGCAGAAAACCTTGCATCGTCATTATTCCCCTTTTGGCACAGGATATATATATATATATATATATATATATATATATATATATATATATATATATATATATATAGTGTTAATTACCGAAAACAATCTTGTTCAATATTTCTATAAATATTTAATATAATAGCTACATGTGAATATTTATTTACTTCAAATCTATCTATATCTCTGTCTATCTATCTATCTATCTATCTATCTATCTATATATATATATATATATATATACACACACACATACACACATATATATATATAGAGAGAGAGACAGATAGATAGATAGATAGATAGATAGATAGATAGATAGATAGATAGATAGATAGATAGATAGATTTGAAGTAAATATATATTCACATGTAGCTATTATATTAAATATTTATCGAAAATATTGAACAAGATTGTTTTCGGTAATTAATAAATATATATAATTATATTTATAATTTTTTAAAATATTTATTTATTTGTTTTATTTTTCTTCTGAACCTTCATTATGTTTTGCTACTACCACTACTGCTACTACTACTACTATTATTATTATTATTATTATTATTATTATTAATTATGAATTAATTAAATTTTTAGCAATTTTTCTTTGCTATACATAAATGGACTTATGTTGCCAGTAGGCTATAAGTGTTGATTTCAATCATAGTTATGAATGATTATTTATTGTTTTGCTAGTACACAATTGTCACACAAGGCCGTAAATTGAGTAAGGCTGGTCAACACTAACTATCCTAAACATAACTGATCTGATTCATCAATTCATTTATAACCATTCAGTCTTACATGCACAACAATACCAAATATTCACACGGAATCTACAAAACACCTCATGACATATAAATTTGAAAAGTTCAAAAATGTCTATTTTTTCTTTTTATCAATAAAATATATATAAAAATGTTCATGAACCCCAAAACAAATTAAAATAAAAAAAACATTTAAACTAAAAATTACAATTGTTAGTAGGACCCGTCTAACCCTCAAAATAATAAGAGCGGCCGCTGTATTCTACCTATAAAAAGAATCAAGAAGTACACACAGTAATGTAGTGGGAAGAAAATATAAATGACTGACCTAGGCGACAAAACAAACACCATTGACTCCCCATACAATAGTCTACTAAGCAATGAAAGGTCACTCGACCGAAGAATGACCCCACTCTCTGAAGAATCTCTATTGGTTCCGGGGCTTACGATGGTGGGTTGAGTGACGGTAAGGCTAGGAAGGGCATTCCTACCATTCCCGTCCAAATTCGTTTAAGAACAAGCGAAGGAAAGCCTATCTCGAGGTCTTCTGATGGCACATAAAGTTCCCAGCTCTCATGACATGGGCTTTTGGCAACGACTTCTCTGCAGGCGTGATGCTTGCGCCCAAAACCACAAGGGGACAACAAGCCTTCGAGCACATTCTTACGGCCCTTCCAGATGAAGTATAGTCTTTTGGCAAAGGATAAAAGGAAAGACGTAAGTGGCTCACGCCTCTGCTCTACCCTTCAAGGACAACGGCCCACGAAGCCAAGACCGGACCGCCACTCCTACATTTGCTTGTACTTCGGAACAATACGTGGAAACCTTGAGAGCGATTCAACATAGGGCCGGACTGCATGCCTTGTTCCTTAGCCGGCGAAAATGGGCTCCAACGCCAAAGCGTAAAATAGGGGCAACAGCGGATAACCCTGGCCGAGCGATTGTGACAGCGCAAAAGCGCGCGACCGATTCCCGTTCACCTGCACCACAGCACCAGGGGAGCGATACAGGAGGCTGATCCACGTGAAGAAGTCGGATTTGACTCCGGTGCCCCGCAGCACAGCAGCCAGGTACTGATGGTCGGCCGTGTTGAAAACTTTGAACTAACTCAAATTGATCAGCAGGACTTGATCTTCTGCACCCTCTAGGATCGGGCGGATCAGATGCAGTTTGTTCTGAATTGTTCGTCCGTTCACAGCACACGTTTCCTAGAGTTTTAATAAACTCTTGGCAACTGACTGCATACGATGCATCAGAATAATGGGCCAAATATTTATATCTGTGTTTAGTAGAGTTATGGGTCAATAATCATCTAAATCACGCCCACAACACTTGCTCTTTCTCAACAGCGTGATCACACCCTTGGAAATTCGGTCGGGGGACGAGCCCCTACTGGAACCAGTTATTGAGCACGAAAGCTAAAATCGGAACAAAGATATGCGACAGCCTCAAATACAATTCGTAGGACAGACCATCACGTCCCAGAGAATTGCTAATGCCGACCCTCTTCAATAGCAATTTGAACCTCACCCTTAATTCTCTTTCAAAAAAGAAAAAAGAAAACCAATAATAACTGGTAATCACTGCAATACATTCACGCTTACCTCTTATATAGAGAAGTCCACAAATGAAGAATGAAGACTGGAATATTTTTCTTAGCCAAAAGAAAAGGTCGTTTTACATTTTGACAGGATTCAATCAAGATCTGCCTTAAACAGAACACACATCATGACGTCAGCTTTTCTTACCTTTTGTGTGTAGGCACCATTTCGTAGAATATAAAATTACTATTTACTTCTCTATGAATTTCCTTTGCATATATTATATGTTTGCTTGCTTCTTTGATATTATTTCTTTTTTAACCTTTTTTTTTTTCATTGCAAACTTTGTTAATTGTGTTTATTGGATAGTTCTGTTATTTCTTTTTGCATTTGACCCTGGTTGCTAAATCATTAATAAATATTAACATATTGCAATGGACATTGTTTAATTTGTACATGATGATTGCTACAAGCAGGAAACTCAAAATTGCATCAAGCGCTAACGCATAAATGTATAGTTATTTACACTGTTTACCTTCGGGGTATTGTCCTCATCTTTGTTGATGTCATCACAGCGTTTCGGTGTTTGTTCCCTACGGTCTTCATCAAGTATATATATATATATATATATATATATATATATATATAGTTTATGCAAACTTAGGTAATCCGTATAGGTAGACCTGAGGAGGATGATATCCAGAGAGCTCAATGTAAAATTCAGAGCAGATGTGTTTGAATAAAAGACAGACCACGTTAAGATTCCATGTAATAAGCTATTTCACCATAACCCCTTTAACAGGGTTCTGGATCATCAGACTTTACTTCCACTTTACTGTTTTACTGTATCACAGCTCCTCAGTGCGACTAGACATATATATATATATATATATATATATATATATATATATATATATATATATATATATATATATATATATATATATGTCTAGTCGCACTTAGGGAGCTGTGATACATATATATATATATATATATATATATATATATATATATATATATATATGTGTGTATATCTAGTCGCACTGAGGAGCTGCGATACAGTAAAACAGTACTGTCTACAAATTTTGCTCTTGAAAATATATTTCAGTTGAGCACTATAAAGTGATAGGCTAATTCTATAAACAACACCCACCTGCACTAACGCAAAGCTCTTCAGTAAAATAAATGGAGAACTTTGGCTGATTGGGATTTGTTTACATTCGTAAAAACAATGTGCTAAATAGAGCTATGTAACTCTGCCAAGTGAAGATAGCACAGTGGTAGAAGCTCTCACTGACACCAAATCAGTTGGGTTTCGATCTTGGCTTGGGCGTTCGGGTGTGCTATATTTATGTATGTTATGTGTATGTTTTAGGCGACTGTTTTTGGTTAATTCTAGTGTTCGCCATTTCCTGGAGTCGATTTCAAGTCACGTTGAAATGACACCATTTAAACGATTAAAGTGAATTTTTTTATGCGTATTTGTATCATTTTTTTCATTTTTGTTTCATACACACTAAAATTTACGATTTTCGAGGGAGAAATATGAAAGAAAGATAAAAAACAATTCGATAGACAGAACTTGTTGGTACAGGTTTGAAGGAATTCTTGATGTCGAAATAGACATTATTTAATGCACGCACACACGCACGCGCGCACAAACACACACATGTATATATATACAATTAGATTAGTGGACATTTAGATATTAAACATTTTGTAGGATATATATATATATATATATATATATATATATATGTGTGTGTGTGTGTGTGTATGTCACACATTATGAAATGGACAAAGTCGGACAATTATTTTAAGACATTTTTATGTTTATACATTCTTTTTATAGATAAAAATATCTAAGTAAATGGTCTGTTTATAATAAACAGTATTAAACAACATTTACCGGCCTGACCGTCCAAGAAATATTCGTCCTCCGACAGGATTCGAACCTATATCCTATACGGAACAGTCAGTGAGCTTGACGTGCATTTACCGATTGTTTATTATAGACAGAGCATTTACTTAAATATTTGTATCTATAAAAAGAACGTATAAACGTAAAAATCTCTCTCTCTCTCTCTCTCTCTCTATCTATATATATATATATATATATATATATATATATATATATATATATATATATATATATATATATGAAGAAAAGGGAAACCTTCTTGGTTGTAAGGTGGATTTTATTTTAAATATATTATGCTTCATTTTCCATATGGAAAATGAAGCATAATATACTTTTTTGTTAAAAAAAATCCACATTACAACCAAAACGTATGCGTTTTCTCTCTTCTTATTAATATACTCCCTCTTCTCTCTTCCTTTTATTTATATATATATATATATATAGGTGTAAAAATTGTTGGAAAGATTCTGAACAAAAACTTACTGTAATGACTAAAACGAGGATTGAAAAAAAGGCACCTAATATTTAATATAGTAACATTTATTTATAATATATGAATTTTTATAGAGAAGAATTCAAACTGTATTACTTACAATTGGATTTTCAATATGTTTTCAGAGAAAAATAACTTGTTTTTTTTTTTTAAATAAAATTTTATAACTTTAACCGATTTCGCTTAGATTTTTAAAATGTTTTTAACTGCTTCTATCACGGCGTGTTGATTCTTATGTATGGTACCCTATGAATAAAATGAAAATCAATGGTTGTAAATGCCTATAATGTCTTTTATGATACGGGTAATTTGGTTGAATCTATTTATTAAATGAATTAAGTAAGAGTTTGATGATATTGTGGATGAAAAATATTTCCTTATTAATCCGCCTTTGTTCAGCGGTTCTGTAGTCGCATTGGTAGAATGGGAAGGCATTAAAATTTGGCAGTTTTTGCCGTCTGCATTCCTCTATATGCTGGTTAAGGTTGATTTGTCACCTGTTGGAGCTCCTAATTTGTTGGCGATGAACTGTCATGTTTTGCCGGTTGACTGGCCGGTTTGGCATTAATCTAAATTCGTTTATATATATATATATATTTATTAAAGACATTTTTATTTATGTTTAACGTTGTTATTTTATAGATACAAGTATTTAAGCAAATGCTCTGTTTATGATAAACAGTATTAAATAACATTTACCGGCCTGAATGTCCGAGAAATTTTCATAGAAAATATTCGTTCATAGACATTCAGGCCGGTAAATGTTATTTAATACTGTTTATCATAAACAGAGCATTTGCTTAAATACTTGTATCTATAAAATAACAACGTTAAACATAAATAAAAATGTCTTTAATAAATAAATTGTCGGACCTCGTCCATTTCTTAACATATATATATATATATATATATATATATATATATATATATATATATATATATGAAAGCAAATCAATATATATGTGGTTTAAAGAGTGAGCATAATTTTCTTTCATGCGATTTCTCAAATATTCAGGTCGGTAAAATAAAATCCATATAATAACTAACGGAGCGTCCACCTAAATATGAGTATCCACTAAAGAATAACGTTTAAAGTTATAAAAATCTGTCGGATTAGTAAATGAAAATCATTAGGATAATGCTGATAAGCTGATTCACATAATCGATAAATTTCTGAAGGTTAATATTTGTTCATATTTTATTATATTTTTCCGCCGAGTACTTTCGTTGATACATTCGTTTTAAAGGTTTGTTGTGTTTTGTTGTGTTTTACGTAACTATTTTTGGTTAATTCCGTCGTCCGCCATTTTCTGGAATCAATTTCATGTCACCCAAGGTGATGTCATTTAAATGCTCAAATGAGATTTTTTTTAAAGTATTTAATTTTTTTTAATTATTATATTCACTTCAATATACGAGACAGATACCTTATTTAGTGTTGGCTGTTATATATATATATATATATATATATATATATATATATATATATAAAATAAATGGAAAATTTGAAAAAAGTAATAAAAAACATCTTTAACTCACAGTTTATTAGACATAAATTACGTCCCTTAGCATTCTCCATAATTTACCTAGACCTTTCTGTTAACCTGATGAATATTTATCGACGTATCTTAACCCTTTGACCCCTGCCCACCGGCTTTACCGGGGGTAGAGAAAAATGATGTAATGCCTAGTATGGGACGAAACTCGTTTCCTTTTGTCCTTTTACAGATATATTTTAGTTAAATTTTTCAGACACACACACATACACAGGGTGAGATGGGTACATTTTCGCCATTTTATATATTAATTTCACGCATGCGCGTTGTTACTTTTTGTCGGCTGCACAATACAATAGGGACAGTTTAACACCGCCTGTAAGAAAAAAGAGCACCATGACACAATTCACTACGCCAGAAATTTGCGAAAGGTATGCTATACTGCTTGGCATTCGCATCGGAAGCTCCAATACGAACATTTCAGAGTGTTTGGTTGTTAATCTGAAGATCCTGCTGCGTATTGTGAACGAGTTGGATGAGTTTAATGATGATTATAAATTTACAGCTGATCGGAAAACTCAATCTGATCGTTCTGATGAGTAAGGAACTCCCGAATTTTTTGATAGCGGCTTAGACTCAAAACAGAGGCCTACATCAAGTGCCTTGAGGAGATCGTTCTGCACTGTGTCAAGAGGGTTTGGTGCTGGAAGACATTTAAGTCTGGCAACAGAACTCTGCACGTTGCATCACAAGCAGGAGAACCCAGTTATGGTTATCAGACAATTTCTGCGACCAGTCGCACCATAACGTCTGACCTCCTAACTCCACAGACTGCAACCCCCTTAGTTATTATATGTAGGGAGCAGTTGAGCAAGAGCCCGACAAAACTCCTTGCAATATCAAAAACGAAATGAAGGCAAGGATTATGGGAGCATTCCCCAACTTAAACAAGGGGACCGTCCAGAAGAGTTGCAGAGGATTCCGAAGTCGTCTGGAGGCCGTGGTTGATGCCAATGGCGATATTATTGAATAAATCTACTCTTTAGTATTTCAAGATATTTTTGTAACTTTGGTAATAGTAAATATTTCTGTTAAAATGAGATGTCAGTGTTATATTCATTTTTGCGCAATTTATACAACAATTTATCCATTGCACCGAATATATTTTCCTTCCCTTTTCCTGTTTCCCTGTGAGCTATAATCTCCAGCTATTCAAGTGTAATGTCAATCGACATCTCCAGTTGCCTTGATCTATCCACTACCCTCATCCTTTCTTTTATCACTCCTATCTGATCTTGCTATAAATTTTCTGTAACCCCTTGCATCCTAGTGGCTTCCCGCCTTGCTTGGGGAAATTAATTTATATATATATATATATATATATATATATATATATATATATATATATATATATATATTAACAAGTGATCGTGACCGGTGATTTGAGCTTACTGGCCTTGTCCAGAGTGTTGATCATGCGAGATAATGCGTTCTGAGTTTTACTCAGCATAGCTGCAGTATTCTGTAGATTTTGAAGAAAAACAAATCTACCTGAACAAGTGTCTGCAGTTAGAATTGACTAGCTGCTCAAGCAGAAAGGCACACACGAATACAAGAGGGCATTTTTGTTATTATGATACATCCAAACCCACAATCACACACACACATACATATACATACAAACATATATATATATATGTGTGTTTGTGTGTGTGTGCGTGTGCGTGCGTGTGTGTGTTTGTATTAATTTATTTATGCCTCGTGATAATTTCCGACAATTTAATTCTGTGGAAATTTATTTAATAATATTTTCTAAAAATACAAATAATTTCGGCTCATGTATTTCCTATTTTTCTTCTAATACATTTTTTTCACCGCATGATTTTTAATTTTCAATATTTTCTTTCTTTTTTCGTCCCCCCTACACAAATATATACATATATATATATATATATATATATATAGAGAGAGAGAGAGAGAGAGAGGGAGAGAGAGGGAGAGAGAGAGGGAGAGAGAGAGAGAGAGAGAGAGAGAGAGAGAGAGAGAAGAGAGAAAGAAAAACATACACTAATGTTCTCAGTCCGTCTCCAAATGTGTCCAAAACGAAACAGAAAAATAAAACAGAAAAAAAATAACGCTAAAGTTGTTACAATTGATAAAATTTTGATATGTGATCCGGAACAAGAATCTGTCAGAACAATCTATCTATCTATCTATCTATCTATCTATCTATATATATATATATATATATATATATATATATATATATATATATATATATATATATATATATGTATGTATGTATATGAGGTACATTCATTATATTTACGTACCTTAGTTCTCAATAATTTTAATTTAATAAAATTATGGATTGTTTTTCCCCACGGGAAACCTTCTTTCGTCATTATTTCCTTATCTTGGCGCTGGGAATACACACACACACACACACACACACACACACACACACACATATATATATATATATATATATATATGTGTGTGTGTGTGTGCACCCTTCTCTCGGTTCTTACTTCTCCGCGTGTATTTCCTTGCTTCGCGGTTTACATCATTTTAAAAGAATATTAAAAATTATTTGTCTATAATTTAAGCAAATTGAATTAATTTCCACCATCAAAAAATACATTTTAAACAAATACACAAACGTTTGCTTATAAAATTAAACGAACGTAGCTAATTGGGCAACATCAATTTTAATGCACACATATGCACAAGAATGCAATGCACACAAACACAAACACTCATGCACCTTATACACACACATACACACAGACACATATAAACACTCTCTCTCTCTCTCACACACACACACACACACATATATATATATATATATATATATATATATATATATATATATATATATATATATATATGCGTATGCGTGTGTCTGTAAGGGAATTTGTATCGGCACAGTTACAGAGATATACACAAACTAAATTCAATTTTGGAATGTGGTTCATACTTGCGTATTAGGAGATGCGATCAATAAGTAAACCACCTGACATCTTGTTATGTATGGGCTTCTTTTTGCTGTACCATTTTCTTTCTGTTATTCTCAGTTGTTATTTAATCCATTGGATTAAGAGCATTGACAAGAAACGAGATTAAGTCGACAAATCTTGTTATTTACATTATTTGGACTGTTATCCTCATTGACACATTCACAACTTTTCTGCCTTAGTAAGCTCAGGCCTTCTTCAGGTGATTGGAATTTCGAACCGAACACTTTATTTCGACCACCGGTTTAGATTTTACCTATTGTTAGAAAAAAGCATTATTATTATTATTATTTTATATCCTTTGATTATTATTATTATTTTTATTTTCTTTGATTTCTGGCGTTTACACATTTCTTTCCGGGTCCCGCCCAGGGACTTAAGGTTAGAAATGGCGTCATGACACTTTCCACTGACAGAAAAAACAAATTAAATGACATAGATAAAGCCCTTGTTAAGGTGTGGGCTGTACTTGTCAGAACAATTTTTGTATCTCCTTAAGCCATGGACTTCCAGGAATCCCTTCAATTAGTCTACTGCAATCTTTTCCAACCAGTCCTAGAGCTCCAACTACATCAGGGATTGGTGATGTTCCCATATGCCACATTTTCGAGATTTCTATTTCAAGGTCCTTGTACTTTGACAACTTTTTGAATATCTTCAAAGATACATTGCAGTCAGCAGGGACTGCTATATCAATAAGGAGACACCGTTTTTGTTTGTAGTTTTTAATAACAATATCTGGCCGGTTGGCCTTGATTGTTCTGTCAGTGTGTATTGTGTAGTCCCATAGAATTGTAACAAGTCCTATCTCCGTAACCGGGTCTGGGTGGTGTTCATAGCAGTTTCTTTCAGTTTCCTTTTCGTAGAAGTTGCAAATTTTCCAGTGCAGATATTGGCCCACTCTGTCATGTCGGGTTTTATATTCAGTGGGTGCCAACACCGTGCAACCTGATACAAGATGATCAATCGTTTCTGGATATTTATCACAGAATCTGCATTTTGGGCTGACACAATATTTTAGTATATGTGCTTGATAATTCCTAGTTAACAAGCATTGGTCCTGTGCAGCAAGGATAAAACCTTCAGTTTCCGCTTTCAACCCTGCACTACGTAGCCACTGGTGGGTACGGGTTTTGTCTACGTCAGCTTGTTTGGTACGGGCAGAGTATTGGCCATGAAGCGGTTTATCTTGCCATCGCTTCTGTATCTGGTCGGTTGCATTCGTCTTTGCTGTCTTTTTTAGGTATTTTGCAGTTTCAGCCGGTGTATTGTGCTTTAGTTGCATCTCTACGCCCATTTGAAACTCCATTTTGAATTTGTTGGCTTCTTTCATTACGGAGTAAAGACGCTTACTACGTTCATGTTCCTTGACGCATACCATCATCCAGTTTTCTGTAGTTTTCAAATATCTTTGGAGGCCAATTGTTGTAGTTTTGTAGGACAGTTCTAGTTGAACTAATCCTCTGCCTCCTTCGGATCTAGGCACATACAGACGATCAACATCATCTTTGGGATTATGCATGCGATAGCAAGTGAGAAGCTTTCTCGTTTTGGCGTCCATTCGCTTAATTTCAGCTATGGTCCAGTTAAGGACATTAAGGCTGTATTGCACCACAGGGACAGCCAATGTGTTTATGGCTGATATCCTGTTTTTTGAGTTTAGCTCAGTATTTAGTACCAGACATACACGCCTGTAGTACTCTTTTCTTATTTTTTCCTTCATTTGGGGATATTGTATGCCATCTCCTTCGTTAATTCCTAGGTACTTATTATTATTATTATTATTTTATATATTTTGATTGTTATTATTATTATTATTATTATTATTATTTTATATACTTTGGTTTCTTGTGTAAACTCATTTCTTTCCTGGTCCCAACCAGAGACTTAAGGTCAGAAACCTCATCTTGATATTTTCTTCTGATTATTTAAAAAACGAACAAACAAGAAAAACAAAAAAAAAAAAAACCCTTAAGATCACCCACAACATAGATAAAGCCTTTCGTAAGTTGTGAGCTGTAATTGTGAGAGTACAATATTATGTATTTCTTTAACGCTTGGGTTACCACGGATCGATTCCATGACTCCATGAATTTTTTCCAATCAAACCGGAAGCTCCAACTTCATCTGGAATTGTTGATAAACTAACATGCCACATTTTTTAGATTTCGAATTCAAGGCCCTTGAACTTTGATAGCTTTTTAACGATCTTCAAAGATACATAGACTGCCAATATGAAAGCATATTCTGTTTTTGTTGTCTCTGATCATGATGTCTGGGCGATTAGCTTCTGTTGTCCTCTCTGCGTGTATTGAAAAGTACCATAGTATTGTTACAAGACCGGCAACCTGGCCTGGATGGGGTTCATACCAATTTCTTGCAGTTTCTTTTTCGTAAAAGTTGCATATTTTCCAATGCTGATAATGGCCCACTCTGTGATGCCGAGTTTTATATTCAGTTGGTGGAAATACCGTGCAACGTGATGGTCAGTCGGTTCTGGATATTTATCACAGAATCTGCATTTGGGGTGAACGCAGTTTTTCAGTTCGTGATCTTGGTAATTTCTAGTTAGCAGACATTGGTCCTGTACAGAAAGAATAAAACCTTCGATTTCAGCTTTTAACCCTGTCCTGTGTAGCCACGGATGTGTACGGGGTTTCTCTACATCAGTTTGTTGGGTACGGGCAGAGTATTGGCCATGAAGAGGCTTATGTAGCTTTTGTCTCTGCATAAAGTACATTGCTTTTGCTTTCTCTTTTTTTCGGTTCTTTACCAACACAGTAGATTTATTATGATGTATTTTCACTTCTTCCTTCACTTGAATTTCTTTTTTGAATATGTTGGCTTCTTTTATTACTGAATACAGTTTCTTATTTCTTTCATGTTCTTTTACATAGATCTTCATCCAATCTTCTGTGGTTTCCAGATATCTTTGAAGACTGATTTTGTAAGACAGTTCTAGTTGAACTAATCCTCTACCTCCTTTGGATCTGGACACGTACAGACGATAAACATTAGTCTTAGAATGATGCATGCGGTAGCAAGTAAGAAGCTTTCTCGTTTTGACATTCATTCACTTAATGTCAAGTATGGTTCATTTAGGTAAGATGAAACTGTATTAAACCATAGGGACAGCCAAAGTGTTTATGGCTGACATTCTTTTGTGACTTCAACTCGGCATTTAGCACCAGATGCACACGTCTGTAATATTCTTTTCTTTTTTTACTTTCTCCTTCATTTTCTCCTTCACTGACTCCTAGGTATTTATTGGGTTCTTCTTGTTTCAGTTCTCTAATGTTTGTGACAAATTATTGTTATCATAAATTGAGCACATTATTTACATTATTTGGACTATTGTCCTCATCTTTGTCGCCATATTTATCATAACGTTTCGGCCGTTGTACGCTCCGACCTTCTTCAGATGGTTGGAATGTCGAACTGAACCCTTTATTTCGCTCACTGGGGTAGACTGTTCTTGTTCCACGTGGCATGTTTAATGGATGTCGGTTATCAGTTATCTCCTGTTAATTTCTCTCTGAAAGTTCTCTACTGCCTTAACCGGGTATTGAACTCACACTCATTGGATCCTCTCACTGGATCTAACTAACGCCTTTATTCAATGTGCCATGTGTCTTTGAGGATCTTACTTTTTTTTAACCCTCTACCTTGAATGGCTCTTTGGCCTTATACAAGGTGAAAATTATTTTAAAATATTAATATTATTATTATTATTATTATTTTCTGATCTGACTCTTGTAAATATGTCTTTGGGGCGTTACAATGCAATTATTTTGGGAGTCTCTGCCACAAATCAGAGATTCTAAGGATGAAGCTCTCTGGGTGGAAATTCCTTCTTAACGGAGGAATAAATGAGAAAGATTGTACTCTGTGTACGTGACATGATGGGTATTAGATGTAAATCTCAGTTCTACCAGTTCAGACCTTTACATATTTATTCCTCAATAAAATAATGTAACGGGCTCATAGCAAGATTTCTTTTGTAGGAATGGTGTTGTAGTGCAGAAAATAATTCATCACCCACAAGGCTGAGTAAGATTTTTGGATGTCTGTTTAGGCTAGCATGTGAGAATTAGGCAGCTTTAGCCTAAACGTTTGTTTTTTCTTTGTTTTTTTTTTAATTATTTCATTTTGAGCAAGGAGGTAAAATCACTAATAGACAAGGGAAATAATTAGAATAAAACGAAACATTATTAAAGAGCGATGGCAATAAAAAAGAAAAATCAAGAAAATAGACAACGAATGACATTGCATTTAAATTTTTGAAGATCACAGTTGACTGGAAAGCAAGAAAGCGGAATAGATTTCCACAAGCGGGAAGTGCTAGAGAAGAAACTGCTAACATAGAACTTGCGGTTACATATAACTAATACCTTAGTAATAGTCTGAGACACTACGCGAATGGAAAAAGATTTTAAAAAATGGTTTCTTTTTGAATTTCTGTTTTTATTTAAACCACATTTGAGGATATTTAAAAAAAATGTATATTTCAATTAACTCCCCACCGATACATTCGAATTACCCTTCTTCTTCTTCTTCTTCTTCTTCTTCTTCTTCTCCTCCTTCTTCTTCTTCTTCTTCTTCTTCTTCTTGCATGTAGTTTCTTGATGGTGAATATGTCACCATTTTAAAAATGCTTAAATCAGTTTGATGGGTGGTATGTACATCGTATAAGGTATCATTTCAGTTTACTTGCGGAATTCTGTGAATAGCTTTAGTAGGTCTGAGAGCTTGTTTAAAATAATGCTTCTAAATTGATAGAATCACAATGATTATTTTATCTAGCATTATTAGAAAAGCAACAAAAAATAGAAAAGCACAATTTTATTTATATATTAGTGCATATTTCATTAAATAATATAGACAAGTTTTGTCTATTTATCTTAAGTAAGTTTCTTTCATTTTGTTTGATAAGCTTAATAGCATTATCATTTCCAAACTATATAGTTGAGGTAAAAATCAA
>CAHIKZ030004191.1:1242500-1247500 GCA_903632075.3 Acanthosepion pharaonis
ACAGAAAGTGACTGAGGATTGTATTCTGAACAATCAGGAATGTAAGGTTCGACCTGGTAATGAGGTTCCCAACTAGCGTCCAGTTGGCAGACAAAAATACAGTGGGTTGTAACTGAATACATTTCCCAGAGACTCACGGTATAGTGATGGTTATGTATTGTCAGCCAGACTCAACTTCCACTACAGTCGAGTACTGTCTGTTACTATTACCAAACTATTACCAAATTCTACACTTGCTCAGTAAGACTCAATTTCTATTACAGTTGAGTATTATCGTTTGCCACTACCAAACCCTAGGCACTGCGAACAGTCATGGGACCTGATGATTTGGGAAAATTATTTAATCGAAACAGGAACCTCTGCCGACACAGCCAAAATATATACTGCAACTTTTGCAAGCAAGAAGCTGACAAAGGTGAACTTGCAAATGATGAATCTAGCTATGTTAAGAGAGTTGGGAGTGAAGGCAATTGGAGAAGCCATATCTATCCTTAAGCAAGCTAAGGGACTCACCACCCTAACAATCCCTCCTAAAGCACCAGCAGCCAAGCTTCCTCGGATCCATCTGGAAATGACTCCACCCAACAATTCTGGATATTTCGAATAGATTGTGAAGTATTCATAAGAATGAGAGATATGCCAACGTCACACACCAACATCCACTTGTATAATTGCGCTGACGTGTCTGCTCAAAATGTCATAATTAACACCAACTAGAATGAACATGTGAGCAATGACGAAGTTTTAGTGAGAATGTACACAAAACGTATATCTATATGAAGAAGTTAGCCATAGAGGTGGATACAGTAAGAGAAGGGGGTGGAAGTGGGAGAAGGAGAACTGAGATGAGATATACAAATGGAGGTAGAGAGGGAGGTTAAGGACAGGATGAAAAAGAGGGAGAAGGCAAAATGGAGTTGAATATGACAGTGAATACGGGACAGACTTGAAGCAACTGAAGCGTGGTTCTGCAGAAGGATGCCAAGGATACCATAGACTGAGCATGTGAGCAACGATGAATTTTTAGAAATGATGGAAACAAAATGGACACATTTATGTAGCATCAGAGAGAGACAGTTCAAATCTATAACGCACATAACGAGGAAAGAAGGATTGGAAAATTTGACACCCATATGACAGTCAAAATAAAGTATTAGACAACTGAATTTATGATGACAACGAACACTCGTTTGACACTTTTATAATGTCAACGAATACCCGTTGTCACTTTTGTAATGTTCATTGTAGTAGAGACTTTGTAATCGCAGATACAACTATAGTAACGCCTCTGTCTATATTTCTGAGATTATGTATTATGTACACTATTTACATTGCACGGACTATCATCCTCATCTTTTTAGCTATATTTATCACAACGTTTCGGCCGTTGTACGCTCCGACCTTCTTCAAGGACACTTGGCACAATGAATAAAGGCGTTGGCTAGATCTAGTGACAGGACCCAAAGAGTGTGAGTTCAATACCCGGTTAAGGCAGTGGAGAACTTGGAGAGGGGAATTAACAGGAGATAACTGATAACTGATATCCATTAGATCTGGCACGTGGAACTAGAACATATTACTCCAACAAGCGAAATAAAAGTTTTAGTTCGACATTCCAAATACCTCAAGAAAGCCTGAGCGTACAACGGCCGAAACGTTGTGATAAATATGGCAACAGATATGAGGATGATAGTCCGAGCCATGTAAATAGTATAGTAATGCCGTTGAACAATATTTGTGTCAGACGCCTTCGAATAACACTTGCACTGAGAGTACTTGCTCGATAATACTCGCTTGAATAGTAATCCGTATACTTATCCGAATAGAGAATAGTGTAGAGAAAAGAAGAGAAAATAACGAACCGTGTAGTGTAGAGGATAGAGTAGAAATAGCGATCCGAATAGTAATAGAGGATAGAACAGAAATGATGATCGTTTAGACGTCAGGCAACCTCCTACATATGTGTTTCCTCTATGGTTTACTTAATTCAATAATGGATTCGCCTGTGTTTGTTTTCTACCGATCTATGTTCAAACTCAAGTGTCGGCAGCGACACTTTATTCCTCTATAACACTGGAAACTGTTGTTAGAAACAAAGAAAAGAGTACTGAACTGTTATATAACGCTATCACTCCTGTATGGTAGTGAATAGTGGACCATCTCACCACAGGTGGAGAAGCGACTTGAGACGAGGGAAATGTGGTTCGACTGAAGAATGCTGAGTATACCATGGACTGAACATGTGAGAAATGAGGAAAATGGAAACAAAACGAACAACGTAACATCAGAAAGAGGCAGTTGATATTTCCAAGGTACATAATGAGGAAAGAAGGCTTAGAAAAATTGAAACTCTAATGGCATTTAGTTCAAGAGGGACAGCGGAAAGCAGCGAATAATCTAATTAACAAACTTTTGTAAAGGATCGGTTGAACAGGGATTAGGGGAGATAGCGAAAAGAAAAATATATTAGGAAGAGTTACAAAAGACAGGAAGATGTGGGGAGCCATCATCGTCCACGTCATGAAGGGACACGGCATATAGAAGAAATGAGGCATATACGAGAGTCATGATTTTCTAAGCCAGTCGAAAGAAAGGGTTACGGTCCACTTCCTGTCTCTGATTATTTTTTTAGCTGACGTAAACGCCACAAGGACCTACTAGAACTGCTCGGCCACCTTGATATATTCGGGAAAGATATCAGAATAATCAAGAACCTATCATGGCAGCAAATGACATGCATTAGAAAGAGGCATAAGGCAAGGATGTGTTTTCTCACCGGACTTATTCAACCTGTACAGCGAGACAATTATGAGGGAACTGGAGTTCCTACCATGATTCATCACTGGCGGCTATAACTTTACCAATATGAGATACGCAGATGACACGGTACGGATAGCAAGCACGGAAAAGAAACTACAAAACCTACTACAGAAAGTAGCGAGGGAGAGCGAGAAGAAAGGACTAACTATAATAAGTGCATGGTCATCAGTAGAAGAATGAGCCCAAAATGCGATTTGGTGGCCGGGGACATTAAATCAAACATGGGTGGAAGTTTAAGTCTCTGGGAAGTGTTCGGACAGAGGACGTTATGGTGAGACGCTGAGATCCGAAGACGGATTGGGATGGCAAAGGATGCTGGGCAGAGTACTAAGAAACAGGAAGATTTCTATGGTGACAAAGAAGAGAGTACTGAGCTGTTACGTGACATGTGTCCTTCTATACGGCAACGAATGTTGGACGGTATCCTCAAGGATGAAGAAGAGACTCGAGGCGGCGGAGATGTAGTTCTACCGAAGGATGCTGAGGATAACATGGACTGAGCAACGGCGAGGTCTTGGAGAGGATGCAAACAAAGAGGAAGTTTATGCTTAACATAAGGAAGAGGCAGATGATATTTCTGGGACACGTGATGAGAAAGGAGGGCCAGGAGAATCTAATACTCACGAGACGAATAGAGGGGAAAAAGACAGGGGAAAGCAGCTCATGACATATATGGCGGGCTTGGGCAGGTGGATGCTGGAGCGTGGTCTGGGGGAGTTTGCAGAAACACAAAACCTGTTGAGAGACACAAGAGATAGGGAAAAGTGGAGGGCCATGATCGCCTTCGTCCTGAAACGAAAAGGCACATAAAAAATGCCTGGGAACCGAAAGGAGTCAATTACATTCTGGAGAGGAACGTGGAACCGACCATGTTTACAGCTTCTTTATAGACCATGTTTATATATGTGTATGTTTGTATAGCTGTTGGGGCGCACCCACCTTCTCATCAGAATGGACTGATCTCTCTACTACTAATAGGACAGTTCTATAGAGTTCTGGGAAGATCAGGTGACCATCACACTTCCGTCTCTCTACCGGAAGATACAGTTGGACTTTATACTCTTTCTGATTGTTACTGACTAACCGGCGTTCGTTTGACTACTAATCTCTCTGTTGTAAATACCTCTTCAGATATACCAGTATTTTTCCCTACGTATGTGTTTGTCCTTATTTCAATACACGCACACGGAAACACTCAACATCTCAACAATAGCATTTGTTTGAATGTCTGTGTTTGGGACTGTAAGCGTCTGTGGATGTGTTCCTGGGTGTGTGTATAAGAGACTGAGAAAGAGAGAGAAAGAGAGAGAGAAAGAGAGAGAGAGAGAGAGAGAGAGAGAGAGAGAGAGAATCTCGGTGGCTCTCGTTCGTAGAGTGCAGACACGCACTACATGTAAATACACCAGAAACTACTTTAAAAAATCGCAGTTTTCATTTTTCTTTTTTAGATAAATTCAAATTAATTTAATTTGATTACAGGCTTTTAGAATTTCATCAATAAATTTCATCAAAATAAAAAAAATGACATTAAAATAGGTCGCTTTTCGTTTACTCTCTCTCTCTCTCACCCCGCTATTGCAAAACCGCCATATTGCTCTGACCGTTCCTCAAAGAACATGCAAACGACACCTTCATACGTGCTTTCACATCACATAATTTAACAAAATCTCGGCCAACCCCAGAAATTAGCAATTCATAAGTTTAACTTAATAAAAATAATGAAAACATTAAAAAGGTGACTGTTCCCGACTGTTGAATTGAATGAACGTATGGAAAATCTGATGGTGAGGTTACTAAGATCTACAATATGCACATATAAAACTGAATATATATATATATATATATATATATATATATATGCAGATAAGATGAGAACGAATAGTGTCCAATTACAACGTTCGTATCATTTAATTTAAAAGAGAGCTCAATACGAAGTAGAGCAATATTCTTTATTTTAGAATATTACATCGAAAACATGTCAAAATCGCTACACAATTGCAATGTATGTTTGAAGATCTTCAAAAAGCTATCAAAATACAAGGATCTTGAAATCAAATCTCAAAATTTGGCACGTGAGAACATCAACAATTGTAATTCCAGTCTTCGGATTGACTGAAGCGATTCCTGGTAGTCTGTACTTTAAAGAAATACAAAATGTATCTCATTAGGCGATTGACCAT
>CAHIKZ030004191.1:1252500-1317500 GCA_903632075.3 Acanthosepion pharaonis
ACACATAAGAAGATTATTCTAGATAATTAAAAGAAAATGTTATAAAAGATGTTTAAATATAACTGAAACATTATACGTAAAAATATACAAACCTATAAGTAATACCTCTAACTTTTAAACCAGTGATCTTGGTGCCATAAACACTTACTCATACCCGATTAAACACACACATAAGAAGATTATTCTAGATAATTAAAAGAAAATCTTATAAAAGATGTTTAAATATAACTGAAACATTATACGTCAAAATATACAAACCTATAAGTAATACCTCTAACTTTTAAACCAGTGATCTTGGTGCCATAAACACTTACCCATACCCGATTAAACACACACATAAGAAGATTATTCTAGATAATTAAAAGAAAATCTTATAAAAGATGTTTAAATATAACTGAAACATTATACGTAAAAATATACAAACCTATAAGTAATACCTCTAAATTTTCAACCAGTGATCTTGTTGCCATAAACACTTACCCATATCCGATTAAACGCACTCATGAGAAAATTATTTCTAGATAATTAAAAAAAAAAATCTTATAAAAATGTTTAAATATAACTAGAACATTATACGTAAAAATATACAAACCTATAAGTAATACCTCTAACTTTTAAACCAGCTGAATCATTCTAACTTTGTTTACAGCCCTCGAAAAGGTGCCCAACATGAAATTAGAATAGTAAATACTTTTATTATAGGGGCATAAAATACATATATAAAAATATTCAAGGCACAAAAATGGCCTCCTTAAAATGGCTAAAGAATTACCCGAAAGGGCCTGTGGGAAGAATCACTTCATACAGAGTCTATCCGTTTTCCCCTTCATCAAAGAAAATCTGTAAGAACGTGACAGCAAAAGAAAAAAAAAGGCGACGTGCTTATTTTTTTTTATTTACGTTTATTACATGCGGAATATTGTCCTTATCATTCATGCTTTTATCACAACGTTTCAGCGGTTGTACACTCCTTGTTTTCATCAGGTGTATATCAATCCGGGTAACCTACCTGAAATTTTGAACGGAAACTTTTATTGCCTCATGTCTTGCGGTATCTTGTCTCCTTATAATTTTTTAAGTACGGCTCAGACTTCACTTCTATAACCATAACTGTGGCAATTCAGATTTAAGAAATGAATGTCACTCATTCATCGAAATCGACAGAAGACCCCCCCCATGTATATATATATATATATATATATATATATATATATATATATATATATATATATATATTGTGCATGAGACAATCATCATTATCAAATGTATACGCAGACGGTACTACAGTTTATGCGTGGTCCTCCAAAATTCTAGATCACAAGAGCCCGGCAGCTGATCTCTACTCTGACTTAGCTCTAACAGCTCAATGCAAAATTCAATACCTCCAAAACACACACACACATATATATATATATGTGTGTGTGTATCTGTATACACACACATACATACATATATATATATATATATATATATATATATATATATATATATATATATATATATAAATGTTGGAGGTATTCAATGTATAACTGAAAGCGCTCGAGAAAATATATTTGACCATTTTTTTGTATAATTTATCTATTGTAAACCAAAACAAATCATAAGAGCATCAGAAATTGTGTTAAAAACTTAATCAAGGCACATGTTTGTCATATATAAAGAAGCTTGCATATATATATATATATATATATATATATATATATATATGAAAAAAAACTGCTTCGGTATGAGGAAGTGGTGGCTGACATCCGTGAGAGGGTATACGGCTGCACCTTAGTGCCATTTAAAGGTTTGCTGTAGAGGATTTCCTGCTGCTTCTTTCCAGTGTAGCTAGACATTCGACTGCTACAAGACGTTATTGAAACCCCACTGATTTGGCATCAGTCGGAGATTTAAACCCCGAGCTATCAGCGCCAGGTAGAAATGAAGGCGAATTTTTACGTACCTATTCTTCGGATAAACACTCTAATGACCGACAGTGCTCAATTCGTAGAAGAGCTGCGACTACAAGGTTGATACAGATGGAATACAATTCCGGTAAGCGAAAACACTATTCTTAAAAGAGTGCTCACTACAGAATAGTGCAAATAATATTTATTCAGAATTATAGGATAAGCACGTAATAACATCGTTACAAAGATAAGACATCACTAGTGGTGAGACAAAACTGCAGTTTTGTTGTGATGTTATAACATGCACATTTTGAATATATATATATATATATATATATATATATATATATATATATATATATATATATATATATATATATATATATATATAAAAAAAAAGAACAGTAAAAACGAGTAATTTTAAAAGTTACTCCAAAATTCGCTTGAGGATGAAATGGAACTAATGTCTTTAATTTAATTACAAAATTGAATTCGTAGCTTTCAGCTTCCATTTATGAAACATGGTTAGAACTGTGTAGCGAAAAAAACCATATTTTAAATTAATTAATTTATAATATATATATATATATATATATATATATATATATATATATATATATATATATATTGTATTATTGGGTTGTGTGATTTCTTTCTCATTTTCAATTAGCAGATTCTTTTGGATTTTGGTTTAAGCCCCAATAATGGAATTTTCAAATAGAGAGGATTAGAAGAATGAAGATAAAGGAAATGGAACGAATCCTTGCAAAAGAATGGTGAACAGCGCAAAGGAAGACAAAGGATGATAAATAGATTTAAAAGAGAACAAACGATTGAATAATGGCGAGGAAAGAAGGTAGATGAGAATTGAAGAAATGAGGTTTAGGAAGAAATATTAAACAGAATGACATAACGGAAAGAAGTAAAAAGAAAGAAAGAATAAAGAAAGAAATGAATGAAAAAAGAAAGAAAAAGAAAGAAAGGAATGAATCATGAAAGAGAAAAGAAACAATGAAGTAAGAATAGGAAGAGAGACAAAAAGAAATGAGGAGAAAACAAAGACAGAAATAAAGAAAGAAACGAAACGAAACAACAAAAAAATGAATGAAAAAAGAAATGAATGAAAACAGAAAGAAAGAAAGACATGATGAAAGAATGAAAGCAAGAAGAAAAAAGAGAAATGAAGAAAGGAAAGAAAGAAAAAATGAAAAAAAGAATCGGCCTAGGAAGAAAGAAAAGGATGAATGAGGAAGGAGGTCGGAATAATAGTACGAAGAAAGAAAGAACCGAATGAAGAAACAAAGAAAGAAAGAAAGAAAACTTAGCGAAGGAATAAAAGTAAAAGCAAGAGGGGACAAATATGAAATAAAGAATGATAAAAAAAGAAAGAAAGAAAGAAAAGGAAAGGAATAAGAAAATGAGAGAAAAAAGAAATACACAATTAATTCATGTAATTGCTTTGTAAACGGGAAATTTCCTCATGGAATATAACTGGAGCACTTGAAACTTAAAGACGGTGGACTATTTACGAATAACTGAGCCAGAAGAGTGATAGACTTCCTCAGCCCACCTTGCTTATGAAACACAACTGCTGTTATGTCTGCAGAAAATATGGTGTATTTACGGTACTGTATTACGGGAGGTGGGAACGTCGGTAAAAATGAATGTTAAAGTGATAGTCTTTGGAGTAACAATGAAATCAGCTATGGCTGATCATGTGCAAACAGAAAATTAGTGTCAGTAACCTTAGGTCAACAAGATCAAAATAATAGATATCAAATGAGTAATGAAATGAGAAAATAACGCGTATATATATATATATATATATATATATAATTTTGGTAAATATATCTGGTAAAATACGATGTCAGTGTTATTTTCATTTTGCTTAATTTAGATGAAAATTTATCCATCGCAACCCATATATATATATATATATATATATATATATATATATATATATATAATAATCCAGGGTGTTGCAGCCTGAGGAGTTAAGTGGACAGATGGAAGGGGGTGACGTGGTCTCAGGAATTGCCTGACAGCCATGACTTGGATCTCCTGCTTGAGTGGCATCATGTAGAGTCCTGTTGCTCGATAAAGGATCTACCAGCAGCCACCCTTTTGCACTACTTCTTCAAAGCACTTTACTCTGAGGCCTTGTGGAAAGGTCAATGATGGCATAACATCGCTGTCACTAAAAACACCATGATACTGACTGGATATTTGGTTTTCATCACCACTCTCGGTATGTCGTTTCGGAACGCAGCACGCCAACGATTGTTCTATATGTTCACCACCTTATCCTGTCAGAAATTTTTCTTAGAAAAACCAAGGCATGTTCGCTTTTAGAGGATGCTTGAGTTTGTTCAAAAGCTTCATAGCGCGGTCATCCCACCTGTCCTACATGGCTTGGAATAAAAAATGTACCTTTCTCATCTTGTATGAGAAATACCGAATGTCTTCATGCAGTACCTGGCTAAGAAACTCAGACACCCCAGGTCCGGATTGAGATGGTTCTAAATCATGGTCTAGATCTCACCAACAAATTCGGGACTTCTTTTCTTACCAGAGCGATTAGCGTGAGTTTTTCGATTTCCCGTAGCTTCGAAATCACAATTAAACTCTTCTAACTCATTCCGAATGTTCTGCACTGTCCTCAGATTGGCATTTAGGGCGGATTATTTATAATAATTCGGGCACTGCAATTTTGGATACAAAAGGACAATAACAGTTAATCCCTTGAACCATGAAAGCAATGATAATGGCTAGTATAATATATTAATATATATTTTTAACCTCGCATAATCTGGCAAGCCTGAATTTGAGCTAAACGAAAATCGTTCCCTGTGCCTAATTTTTCGAGGGCTTTTGAATGAGCTATAAATCACTGAAATCGCACCAGTGGGAGCGGTTAAATCACGCTGAAACACCGGTTCTCGTTCGATCACCGAAGTTAAGCATCGTAGAGCCAGGTCAGTACTTAGATGGGGGACCGCTTGGGAACACCTGGTACTGTAAGGCCCCAAAGTCCAACCCTTACCTCACAGTCGGTGGTGGGTGGGGGTAAACGGTAGTGTCAGAGCTATGCCGCCCGGAACTTCGTTCCTGGTAGGGCCACCCAAGGCGGACAGGTCTGACACACACGCCGGCTAACAAGGGCTCTGGTGAAAATCCAAGGAGCGTCTGCATCGGTAACCGGCGGCTTCTGGTCGTTCCTGTCTCTGCGTCTGTGGGAACCCCGCGGCAAGCAAGAACGTTATCCGAGTAGGCCTGGGTACCCTACTTCTGTAATTTATCCCAAGAATCTTCTTCTCATAACAGGAAGAAGCCGGCTCAATCCGCCCAGGGTGAATACCGCATCAGTACAGTACAGTACAGTGGGAGCGGAGGAGCTGCTTGGACACATACACGCACAAACACATACACTTTACTTTATATATATATATATATATATATATATATATATATATATATATATATATTATAATAATATTTTTGTTTAAAATATGATTCCTTCCTTCATAAGAGTTCTCATGTTTCAAAACGAGAGCCGAAATCATCCAAATAATTATTAAAATTAAGTTGGATTGTGGTGTTTAGTCCCGTTTCATCTTCAAGCGAAATTTTAGGAATAAGCTATCTCTCAGTTTACGTGTATTTTTAGGCACGGTCCGTTACAGAATTCGTTATTGTGTGAGAGGCTAGACTATTTTCCTTCGTTAAGTGGTCAGAGAGTTAATTCTTATCAATAGATTCATCGTCTTCTGAGAGGTTTTGCTAAGGTTGGGTAGGGTATGTATTTCAAGGCTAATGTTTGCGGTCACCCTTTAGTTAGTTCCCAGTTAGGGATATTTTTATGGCGCGCCTACAATCGTTATGTGTTTGGAGAATTGTCTTTTATTATTGTCCGTCTGATTATCTATTTATTTATTTGTTTATTCAAGTGGGTGTTTTATATACAGATCGCATTGCACTGAATTTCAATTTGTTTTTTTTTTTGTTTTTGGACGACTACAAAAAGGGTTTTTCCTATTTAATGATTTGGCTTTGCTTTTAAGAATTTTACTGAGCTATGGAATTTTTTTTTATATGCTAATTATTTAATGCGAAAGTTTGTTGATGTCTGCAAAAAAACCGTTAACTCCTGCCTATGGTTTAATAATTTTTCATTATTTAGAAATTTAATGATGTGTAGTTTTTCCTGTAAGCATAAAGGGCATGGGTCATCCCAGGTTTTACAGGTTCTTGTTTTATTTACTATTTTCCATTTTACTTTTGGTGTTTTATTCGTTTCTTTTAGATGCCAGAAATATTGGGATAGAGATGTCTGATTTCTATTTTGAATATTGTTGAAGGAGCTCTTGTGTTGCCTCCATCTAATTTTAAAATTATTCTTCGTTGAGCCTATGTATATCCTATCAGTGTTAGGACTCTCAATGGATGAGTTAGTGCACTGGTATACCACATATTTTGTGAGGCATTTATTTTCCAACGGGCAGTTTTTAGGGTTTCTACAATCACATAATTTTTCGTTATTTTTATCCAATTTTAGTTTATGTGTTTTATTACTGTTTTGTTATGCGTATTTTTCTAGGATTTTCTTATTATGTCTTTTTATGATTCTTTCGAGATTTTCAGTGAAGCTGTAACTATATATATATTGTCTGACGATCGCAAATAGCGTGAAACACGGGGTTAAAACTCACATTAATCCAACTAAATATGTTAGCTCTATCACTGATATTGAGCGCTTTCCAATAAGTACCGCACATATATAATATATAAATAATATATATAAAAATTTGTATATATATATATATATATATATATGTGTGTGTGTGTGTGTGTGTGTGTGTGTGTATGTGTGTGTAACATGATAATTAAAATAATTTAAGAATTCTAGTATTTTGGGAATTTTGGCGTTATAGCTTTACTTCTGAAAACGCTTTTTGAGGAGATATTAGAAAATTAACAATAAATTGAAAATTTAATATAATTACCGCTTTTATCTAATGATAATGTCGTGCAGGGACGTCTGTATTTACAAAAAACGGCACGTTTATACACAGATAAAACCTCGGTCACATATTGATAAGATGGGACTGCAGTTGCTTATCGACATATTTCACTGACCTCTCGCCCACTCACCTTTTAAGCATCGTGACAATTCTTTAAGCCAAAAGAAATTCCGTTACAAAGAAGAGACAAAATCTGCATTTAAAGATTTCTTCGCATCCAAACCTGAAGAATTTTATCGTAAAGGGACAAATAACCTTCTAAGCCGATGGCTGAAATGTACGGATATTCATGCTTCCTATTTCATCGTTTAAATACATTAATTCAAGAATTAGAATTGATTCTAAAATCGGTCATTATCTTTTTGAAGAACCAAATCAGATAAATTTCAAAGAATAAAATCGAAAAGAAAGCCCGACACAAATGTAAAATGAAATGAAAAATCAACAGAGAAAACAAATGAAAAAGTAAGAAATTAACAACTGAAGACAAAAAAAAAAAAATGAAAAAGAGATACGAAGTGAAATTAAAATGTAAACCAAAACCAAAATGGCCACGAGAATGGTGGAAATAAAAATGATGGCAGGAAAAGGCAAGAAACAATAGAAGATGATCGAATAGAAAGATAAAAAGAAATGAAAAATGAAAAAGTTAAATAGGAAAAAAATTGAAGTTAGAAAATGAAGAATGAAAATAGAAGATAAGAAAATGAAAAAAAAAAGAATAAAGTCAGAAAAGGAAGAAGAATAAAAAAGAATGAAAGAAGACAAAAAAATCAGGATAAAGCAAAAAGAAAACAAGAAAGAAAACGAGAAGAATACGAATAAGGAAAGAAGGAATATGGAATGAAAGAACAAAGCGGAATATGGAATGAAAGAACAAAGCGGAATATGGAATGAAAGAACAAAATGAATATGAAACAGTGGAATTATATACACATTTAAAGGAAAAGAAAGAATTGAAGAAAGAAATTCAAACAGAACAGAAACAAATCAAAATAACAAAGAAAGAGAAAAATAAAACGAGGTAAAAACTATAAAGAAAGAAAAAAAAATGAAAAGTCTTAGACGTTCTTCATGAAGCCAAATCTGAAAAGCATTAAGCTTAAATTTCAATTAAACCATTTCCAGTCTGGAGCTAAATTAAAATTTTTAATCTTCACTCAAAATAGGATTTTTCATCCAAATCTACCCAAAATCAAATTCTACCTTTTCTGCCAGAGTCAAATTTAGCAACTCTGCGTTCACATTGATCATTTTATCGTCTTGCAGTTGGCCATCTTTATCAGTTTAAAATTGTATTTGCTTTCTTTTTTTTCTTTTTTTGCGCAGGCATATCAGCAAACACCTTTGTGCTTCCTTTTGCAGCAGGAAAAATGCCATGTCTAGTTTACAATCATTACAACTTACAGGAGAAAATTTTCAGTAACTGAAAATTCATCTTCCATATTCCGTACCCCTTCAGGTTGTGGATGAACATCCTCCTCCAAAACTCTTACTACGGTATGTCATTTAGCGACCACTTCCATGCCTTGTCCTGTCATCCAATTTGTACATGCTTCTTAAGTACGTCACTCAATGACCCGCACGGTCTCACTTGCTGTCCTTTGAGTATCAAATACTCCAAGCCCTCTTTCCTCATTATATATCATGTGACTTTCTCATTCTACGTATATGAGTTCTTTTTGTTGCTATTGTTCTGAAAACTTCCTCGTTACTCGCATGTACAGTCTATAATATTCTAAGCATCCTTCTGTAAAAACTAATTTCCGTTGCCTCAAGTCTCTTCGTGATATGTATGATGGACCAGCATTCTCTACCTTAGAGGAGAAATGTTATTACACAGCAGTTCGTCATTAGTTTCGTAGTTACTTGTAATAATATTACAAGGAGAACACTGGATCAAAAGATTAGTAAAATAAAAGGTTTAGTCACAGGGGGAACGTGGATTAATAATAACGAAAACCGTTGTTCAGTGCGGCAATGCGTACTACTCAACGCTACGCCTTTCGACCCACTTTGCGACAACTGTTCCTATGAGAAGATGTTCTACGCATAACGAATGGATGGATCTTTGTTCAACAACTAGAGTCGAGAAGCTTGATCGTTTTTCTACACAATATTCTTAATGAAATTTTATTTTTTCTTGATACATTGTTTAACTTTTGAAAGACATATCTAGTTATTCCAATGCACCTTCGGATTTCGGTATGGGCTTTTTTTCCTATATTAAATCCCTTCCTAGATTTTTCATTTTACGTATTTACTTGATTTTGTTATCTACAATTCATAATTCGCATCCTGTGCTCTCTCTTTCTCCTGTAGTCATGCGTTTTCTCTTCTTAAAATTGATATCATACAATACGGATACCTAACTTGTATGCACTGTGAACTCAAAGTTGAGTATGTTAGCTGCGGGGATTTTATTACGGTTCTTTCCAAACGCTGACCTTGAAATTACAGCACAAAGACTCTGTTGCAGCATAAAAGAAAAAAAGGAACGAAACAAAGGACTGTTAATACCCGACATAATACGGCGTTCCACTGCGGCCATCTTGTCGTAAGCGTGGTTCTGATGTAAGTTGACAGGTATTCATTGCAAGAAAGTGAACAGTCGAAATTTGAAAAGATCTTAAAAGCCACAAGGACCGTGTTTCTTGCCATCTACGGAAACATCTATATGTAAAGGTCTATCTTCTTCTATACGTTGTGCCTCTTCAGAACGTGGACACTTATGGATCTCCACACGTTCCTTTTATTTCTAGCTCTTAGTATGATTTTTTTCTTTCCTCTTCTTTCTAGTCCCTGTTTTGCCGACTATTAAAACAGACTAATTAGAGAGGTTACGCGCTGTTTCCCGCTGTCCCTCCTATAGTTATCCCGAACGGCCATTTACTTCGACCCTTTCGTATTAACGCAGCTGTCCCCCAGGGCTCAATCGTTGGTTCTACTCCTTTTTAATTTTCCTTAATGATCTTCCTGATAAAATCAGCTATCAACTTGGAATCTACGCTAACGACACAACAATTTACTCCTGGCTCGATAGTAAATCTTATCAGTTCGACAAGGTCAAAATGGCAGCTGATAAACAGAACGACCTCAAGTCCGTAGTTAATTGGGGCAAAAGATGGCTTGTTAATTTTAAATTCTCCAAAACTAAACTTCTCTACATCTGAGAGATCCCCTTTCTGTTTTCCGTCAGTAGTAGATAGACTATATTGAATCCATTGCTAGCTCAGCCGCTAGGAAAGTCGGTTGACTATTTTGGGCAAAACAATTTTTCTCCCTGGAATCTATCTTATCTATAAGTCTACCATTTGTTCATACTCAGAATATTACTGCTACATATAGTCCGATGCCCCAGCTAGTTACCGTGATAAAATCCATAAAAGCATCTGCAATATTATTGATCCTGATCTGGTGGCTCGGCTTCAGTCAATTTCCCACCGCCGCAAGGTTGCCTCCCTGTGTCTTTTCTATAAATATTTCCATGGTAATTGTTCGGGTGAGCTCATCGCTATGGTACCTAGAGATGTTTTTAAATTAACGCAATACTAGACTAGCGTCACGATCTCATCAATTTAAAGTTGAGCTGGCTAGATGTAGCCGTAAATTCTATGCTAAATGTTACTTCTCTCGCACTTATGTTTTGCGGCTCTCACTTCCGGCTCCATGCTTTCCAACCAACTTTAAAGTGCAAAAAATTAAATGCAATGTCAATTGTTATCAACTGTCCACCTGATTACTATCTTCTCCTCCCACACATTATTGATGTTTCTGTTCCTAATTCATCCACACGCTATATCCACTTGCGTCTTAGCGGCTTTACTGTGCTGTTTACGACGATACCGATTAAAAAGGAAAAAAACAACAACACATCTCAGAATGGGATCAAACATATATCAGCAGGATGAGGGCTTAGCAATGGGCTCGCCATTATTACCAGCAATGGCGAATATATACATGGAATACTTTGAGGAAATGAAATTAGAATCTATATCTCTAAAGCCAACTCTATCGTTAAAAAATATATAGTGTTTAATAAATAAACGGTGCGTCTACCATATTAAAAATAAAGTGATAAAATCTTCCTTATAAATAAATAAGAATATTAATTCTTAGGAAAATTGCATTGTTTACGTTTGGATCAGAATCTGAGTAGATATGAAAATTTCTAGAAAAATATGTGTCGAGAGGAATTTCGCTTAAAGGCACTATTCTGCTTTGCTTGATCTCTCTCTCTCTGTCTCGCGGGCACACACACACATCTCTCTCACTCTCTCTCTCTCTCTATATATATATATATATATATATACATATATATATATATATATATATATATATATATATATGTGTGTGTGTGTGTGTGTGTGTGTGTGTGTATTGTGGAATTAGGAGCCAAAAAGTCACTATGGTACTTTATACTCAATTCTCATTTAGTCATGTTTACGTCTAAAAAAGGTTACAGGCTTCTCAGTATTCGTTCATCTCTCTCTCTCTCTCTCTCTCTCTCTCTCTATATATATATATATATATATATATATATATATATATATATATATATATATATATATATATATATATATATATATATATATATATTACACAACAATTTTGGATTTTGTTGTTTAATTTATATGTTTTTGTTACATTATTGTAACATTGAATTCTTTTGCCGGATCGGTTTTAATATTTGATATTATTAGGATGCACTTGGATTATATACCAACGAATTTATTAACTACATATATATATATATATATGTGTGTGTGTGTGTGTGTGTGTGTATGTATGTATTTCCGGAAATCAAACAGCTAAAGCCAAAAAGCCTCTATAGTACTCTATACTCTATTCCCATTTATTTTAGTCATGTTTACGTCTCAAAATTTTACTTCCTTCTGAGTATTCGTATATATATATATATATATATATATATATATATATATCAGAGATAGAGCTAACATATTTGGTTGGACTGATGTCAGTTTGTGACACTGGGTTTCACGCTTTTGCGATGCACACACACACACACACACACACACACACACACACACACACACACACACACACATATATATATATATATATATATATATATATATATATATATATATATACACGAATAAAGACTGTCTGAAAGCTCCTTGGAAAATAAAATCATCGACAATTTCCGTAACCACTTCATCCTACAAAACGGAAAAACTTACGGATGTTGTAAAAAATAAATAAAAAATTATTTAAATCTTCCTTGTTTGTTATATTTAATGTAAGATTTTTAAAAGAAAAGTTGCAACCTAAATATACATTATATATGCGCATACTACTCGATAGGTGAGAATCAAAAATGGTTATGAACAATTCTATTTACATGTAAACCGCTTATGGAAAGTAAGTCACGTTCCATAAGCGGCTTGCTTGTAAATAGAATTGTTCATAACCATTTTTGGTTCACACCAGTCGAGATCCATACACATCGAAACTAGAATGCAACTTTGTAGTGAATAATTTCTTTTGTCTGTATTAAACATTATAATAAATAATTATTGCTCTACACTTGGTATTGAGCCCTCTTATGAATTAATGCTGTGCACGTTAGAATTTATATTATTTTCGTTCTCATTACATGCGGATATATATATATATATATATATATATATATATATATATATATATATATATATATATATACGTATACTGCGAATACAGATAAGAATAAAACTAAAGTTTCTTCACAGAATACACTATAGAGTGTTGCAATATAACGAGATCTTCTTGGCCTCCCTCTTGACACGCGACCTTCCGAAATTATCATAAGATATATTTGGTATGACATTTCATAATGAAGTGATAAGAAGAAGACAGAGGCTTTAATGAACAAACAATATGTCTTCATTTTATGCACAACGGGAGAACGACAACGAAAGAAAATGAACGATCGAATATCATGGAGATAAGTATAAGGAAATATGATTTGAATAAATATCCGGCGGAGTTAGAAAATATATAAGACAATTTGATACGAACTTTTTATATGTTTTAACGATCGCAACAGTGAGAGCAGCAATTGAATGCTTTTTCAACCAAATCTATATTGGCTAAACAGAATGTGACTCACGCTCGTCATGTGAGCGCTGTTTTTTTTCCACATTAATTGTGTCTTTGTGTTATGATCTACGATTCTTTTGCTTTTAATATACGATTTTTCAGGCCATCACCTGTTGTTAGTAAACGGGTGATAAAAAAATGAAAAAAAGGTGAATGTATAAATAAAACTGTATGGAAGTTAGTAAAATCTAATTTAAATATGATGCTGGTAAAATAAAAATAAAAACGCCCAGCGTTTATATGGCTAACCTGAATCACGTTTTGTCTCGCCAATGTAGATGTGGTTGAAATAAAATTAATTTTTTTTGGTGAAGTTGTTTGACCAGTGAAACATGACAAATCAGATTGTTCCAAATTGATTTATATATTTACCAAAAAAAAAAAAAGTGTGAGAGAGAAGAGGCGAGCAAATGTTTAGGTTTCCGGATTTTCCCGTTAAGACTTCGAGTGCCGGAAAACGAACGCGTTGTTAGCGTTCTCTTACAGATCATCTCTATGGTAATGGATGCTGGACTAGTTTTTTTTTACAATGGTTTCCATCCTGTGGTCCACTCTAGGTAGAAAATTACAAAGAGGTACAGCTTAAGCGGAAGGTAACGGTTCACCCCAGACTTTAACAGGCTAAGATTGTAGTGACCTGGGCATCTTAGGAAACGGTTCCACAAGACAGCGGTACGTGGGATGAAGCTGCTTGAGTAGAACTTGCATCTCACCAGGTGAATATAAAACGAATTAGGTTGGTTGTGCGTTGCATGGCGGTTCTTAGACATGAAAGTCAGAACTGGTGGAACTGAGTGTTGTTTTTCTGAACACTCCCCATGGAAACGTACTACATCTGAAAAATGAGAAAGCCATTGAATAAAAATAACATTGAAAGTAGTTATTCATGTGGTAAATATATGAGAAAGATATTTGATAAACATAACAAAAAGGTTGCTCAATAACAGCGATTGTAAACAAAATAAAGCCAGTCGCAATCGTAGACTAAAATGGACCTGCACAATGGAAGGTACATTTTAGCGGAAAATATAGTTTATTTGGCGAAAAGAGAGTAGAAAATAGTGATAGAGCCAAGGAAATGAATACACATATGGAGGCTATAAATATAAATATAAAAGTGAATATTGAAGTCAGCATTCAGAGGCGACAGGCTGTTTCATGCTAGACGTAATCGTCAGGCCCGACGAGTGCGTCTAGCATGAAACAGCCTGTCGCCTCTGAGTGTTGACTTCAATGTTCACTCTGATATATATATATATATATATATATATATATATATATATATATATATATATATATATATATATATATAGGTTCACTACCGGTTTTGTTTGATATATATATATATATATATATATATATATATATATATAAAGAAAAAGCAAATCGTTCGTGTAACCAACACCACATGCCAAAAAACCTAAATACACTTAAAACTCTCTCCTCTCCCCTCTCTCTCATATATATATATATATATATATATATATAGATAGATAGATATAGATAGATAGATAGATAGATATAGATAGATAGATAGATATAGATATAAATGGGTGTGTCTGTCTGTCCGTGTGCTGTAAAATTGACGGCATTTTATTAAATCCTTGTTAGCATTGGAGATTTTCATACCTAATTTTTTTAACATATCTTTGAATAATATTATTTAGTAATTAGGGTATCATTTTATTACATGATAACAATAACAGACCGATCCCCCATTTTATATCCAGTAGACTCTTATATAAATCAAAGTTTCAAGTCCTATTTAAAACGTCGTTTGTCTTATTTGACTATATTCGTATGAGTCTTTCATTATATTTTATATAGAAAGTTTCATCAATGGAATGCGACAATGCTTTTCAATTACCACTTCAAGGTTACTAACCGCTTTTAGTGCCACCTGATTTTCGGCACCAATCAGTGCTTCTAATCTTTCTGAAAAAATTGAGAATAGTATGAAAAAATATGGCAACGATCCATCGCGGTCTTGTCCTAAGGGATTGGTAGTTCATTAAATGTCCTTAGTATCTGTGCGTCAGCCTTTAGAGAACAATTGTTTATGAAATAACGCCCCAAATAGATTCACTTGATATGATCGACTTCTCATGAAAGGCGATAATGTGACAGTGTCAGCGTAGCTCTCCAAATTTGTATTGTGTTCTTGCTGAGTCATTTCAGCAATGATACTGTTGTCTCCATAGACACATGCTTCATGTAGATTATGTTGTTTTCTTGCCTATCTCTCTTGCAGATTGTGTGCTCCCCATAGCATGTACGCTTTTCACAGAATTCAGTTATCTCGATAACCAACAAGTTTTGAATTCAGACCTGGCCTTCTCCTAGACTTGTTACCTACAAAAGCCATGTCTGTTCTACTATGTAATCCATAGCTGGGTGTAGAAGGAATGGATTTATAATGGATTAAGCATATTTATGAAAAAGTGGATTCTGCTGCGATTTGAACTCTGTCTTATTTAGGAGATGATGTTTATTCCATCAGCTGGGCATCCTCGATTTTATATAGTTCGTTAGAAAGAGCTACACGGTTCTGAAACTCAAACGGAACTCAGAAGAAGCGATACAGTTTGCTCTTAATTCCCAAGGCAGCGTAAGGACTGTCCTCATTTCGGATGTGTATTTCTTGACAGGCACTCTTCAGGTTTAACGAACTATAATTTCTGAAGTGGGAAATGTCGTAGACATGTTTATCTGTCTTAGGACGATATTAAGCAGCGATGTAAAATCAAGAGAGATAATAAAAAGAAAAAAATGCCAGAGTTTAATACAGTAGAATCCTTCATATCCGGAATCGCTTATATCCAGAGTGCCTCACATCCGGATACCTAATATCCGGAATCCGTTATATCCAGAGTGCCTCACATACGGAGTGCCTAATATCCGGAATCCATTATATCCGGATATGACTTTAATGTGTATATTTAAAATAGTTGGGTAATATGTAACTGATCTGAAATTTCTGTTTTTCAGGAAATTTATTTTGGATAATTGATTATGCTTATTTCACCCTAATGGCTTGTATTGGTGCAAAAGATGATGGGAATAAGAGGAAAGGATGACAACGCGACACATCTGCAACAAGATAGCGACGAGATGCATAACTGATGAAATCTGAACTGAAATTGAAACAGGTATTAGAACGGTTGTCATTTTTATGGAAAGAAAGCCAGCATTCAGCTGTGACGATTGCAAAAAAGAATGCAGGGTTAAAAAGTGTGTTTCGTTTTAAAAATTTCTAGAACAAAAGCAAAACAAAATTTGGAAAAAGTTGGAATGCCATTAGAAGAGAAAGAATCATGATGCAATTGCGATAAAAATCCTCATTACATTATTTGTTTTGCATACGTGGCATACTTAATTTACTGAATTTTCATTTTCACATTACATAATTTATTTCTTTTTCCTTAAACCAGTTCCGTTATATTTCACTCACCATTAATTTATATTGTTTACTATAAAACATTGAAAATAAATGTCAAACGTGATTCTTTTATTTTAATCTAAATATAACCCCACATATCCGGACTTTGTTATCAATTCCTCATATCCGGAAGACCTTAGTTCGGTTGTCAGGGATTCTTCTGTATTATGCTCTGAAAGTGTTGTAGAGTAGTTTTCACAGAGGAGGCTTGTATTTCACTAAGTCTGTCCTAAAAGAGTCCGACGTACAAAACGTTAGGAACTTGAAATAAGAGTTAATGACTCAGCAATCTAGTTATGATGGTTGATACTTCAATGTCCGACATCGACTGACTCACTCAACACCACTGAGCTCCACTGGCCACTGCTACTACTACTTATTATGTGTGGAAGAGTCTATTACAATAGAATAGGTATTATGGTATAACAGAAAGTAATGCTCTCTACTAAATCTATATACCTAATGATAATTTTATTTCTGATTTTCAATCTACGAAATCTGTCTGAAAAGTAACGGGACGAGAGTCACAAACAATTTATTTCAATTCCAAACAACAAACTGCATGTTTTAGTAGTTAAACCCACCAAAAAGAGGAAACGTTTCGGCAGCAACTAATAGTTATAATTTTATCGGAAATAAGTAATCCTCCCCAGTCTTATCCACTTTTTCCACCCCTCTCTGCCACGCTTCTACGGACTCCACCTTCACTTTCAAAATGACCCCGCTTGATGATTGCCCTTGAGTTTGGGGAAAAGGAAAAATGTTACCGGGCTCAATATCTGGTGAATAGGGAGATTGTTCCAGTACGGCGATGTTCTTCTCGGCCAGGAACTGCCGGATGCTCTGGACGTTCAGATGTATTGTCGTCGGGAAGCAGCCACGATTTGATCCTGCCAAAACTCTTGTCTCTTCTCGCGTAGTGAGAGAGGCAAATGCCACAGGATCACTTTGTAGCTTTGCTACTTGATCGTCTGGCTCTATGGCAAGAACTCACTGTGGACGATGCTTTACACATCGAAGAACATGACCAGTCTTATCTGACAACCCTCGTATTCTGAAGTAAATTCACTAGCAATGCAACTGCAGCATGCATTTAACATACAAAACCCGCTCAGGAATATCTAAACTGTCAGCTGGATTAAGCGTATTTCGCACATGAACGATTAAAAATTACTACGAGCGAATGGGATACCCTAGATCTTAGCGAAAAGCATACTTATTCAAACCTACTTAGCTGGCGCTACAGAATCACAAACAAAGAACTCTACCGAATAACAGAAAACAAATAACTTAAGGACTTCCAACAGCAGCAAGAATTAAAATAGATATCCCATTTCACTCAAATCCAAAATACTGACATCATAAAGATGTTGACATTCCACATTACTTCAAACAAAAGGTTAGGAAGAAAGCCCTATCAATACCAGAAAGAGCGATAAAAGTTAGTAGGCTAGGAAACCTATTTTCCAAAATGAAATGCTAAATGTTTACTTATAAGGAAAGGTCAACATTACCGGATTCTATTCATACTATTATTTGATCGATTTCTTTTTTACGGCTTATTTAAAGCCAGGGGATATTTTGAGATTGTAAGATTGGCGGAGTAGGTAATGGCTGCTCCAGTTACTGCTACACAGTAATTACTTAAGACGTTGCATACTGAGAAAAACAATATTCGGGAAATGTTATTAAACTTCCAAAGCCATGAAATGAAGTTTTACTTTGAAAAGACTGACTTCAAAAAGTTCAGAGGTTATCCAAGAACCACCATAGACACAACGCTGAACCGAGACATTCATAGAACAAGGCAGAAAGATCCCATTTTTTCTTTGGAGAAGCTTACAATCAAGGAAGATCTGCAACGAATCCGGAAACTCGCAGAGAACAGAGAAGGCTGGCAAAATATTGTTGAACCAGTATAAAATATCACTGAAGATGAGATATGTTAATTTATAACCTCAAATCGAAACAGTTTTGATGATGATGATAAGTATCATTTTGGAGATAATCAGAATTACTAATTAACCCATAGTTGGAGGAGAAGAGGTGGATTAATATATTTCTGTTGTAACCTAGGGAAGGTCACTGAGTAGAATAATCGTCGCACTAAGGTTGGTAATGAACGATAATACTTAGGAGACGACCAACGCATATAAGATTCGCCAGCGGCGCGTAGAAGTAGTCAACTGCTGGAAGGGAGTCAAGTGAATTCCACAATGAATCTCCAACGGAAGGACATTTACCAACAGCTCCACACGGACAGATGAACGTAGGCTCGACCAAAATTTCCCTGTAAACCCCGTATAAAACAGGGTCCGGTTGCTGTTTCCCCAGAAGAGCCTCTGTCCTTCGACATAGCCTCGTCTGGGGATCCTCTCTGCCCGAAGGCAAATAGTTTAAAAAGCACAGTTGGAGACGAATCTCGAACTGCAGACCAACATACAGTATTTACATGAATGGGGACATACCTATTATCTTCCGTAGTTATGCTAAGACACTTTCCCAAGAGTATTTTCGCAATATTCAATTAATATTCATTATTCAATTAATATGACGAACCTAAGTGACATTGGAACACTGCTCTCCGATTAACAAATACCGTGTCATCTATTAGACTACCTGCATATCCAAGTCGAACGCCTTTGAAATATTTTGGGCCACAACCTAAGCTTCTGCGCTCTTGTCTAAAGCTTGATAGAAAATTTCAGTGTTGGCTGTTAACACATCAGCAGTAGACCTGGAGAAACGGAAGCTACATTGTTTATACAATAGCTCTGTGATGTGTGTCATCTATACATTAATTCATGGTCACTGAAAATCTCTTTCTTGATGATTTTCAATAGATTTCTATGGTAGAATCGTTAGCCATGTATTTGTTGTACATATGAAAGCATTTCTATCCGTAATACTTGCGTTAATTCATAATAGCAGACAATACATTTTCTTCCTGATTTTCAATGCATTTCTTTTGTAAAATTATGAGCAGTATATATACATTATACCTAATGTAGCTCAAAGGAAATAAACGATAAAATCCGACCATGGTTATTGCTTTATATTCTTCAGAATTTGGCGTGTAATTCAATATACAGGGTGCAACGGATAAATTGTCGTCTAAATTAGCAAAAATGAAACTAACTCTGCCATTTCATTTTAACAGATGCTAAAAGACAAGAAATATCTTAAATACGAAAGAGTACATTTATTCAATAAAATCAACATTGGCTTAAGCCATGGCTTCCAGACAACTTCGTAATCTCTTGCTACTCTTCTGGACGGTCTCCATGTTTAAGTTGCGATAGTCATTGCATGCAGTTAAGTTGCTATAATCCTTGCATGCAGTTAATCTTTGGTGCTAGAAGGAGTTTTGTTGGTGTCTCGCTCAACTGTGCCCCACATATAATAATCAAAGGGGTTTTAATCTGGGGAGTTAGGCGACCAGATGTAAGGGGTGACGTCTATCTGACAGCCATAATTGCTACCAAGATGATCGTAAAAGGGATCGTGTGTAATGCAAATTAGAGAAAAGAAGGGCAAGAGGAAGAATTTTAGGCGATTCGCGTGAATGACACCAGAAAGAGTATTGTAATATATATCGGTAATTTTTTTAACGCGAACTTTAGTAAATAAACCTAAAACAGAGTTTGGGTTGGCTTGATTTCTAAAATTTTTGACTAACAAAAGATATCATCTACGTACCTCACGCATAAATTTGGGTTGGCTTGATTTTTAAAATTTTCGAGGCAAGGAATGTTATCATTGAATCGAATCAAAAGAAGATCCTATCGTGATGAAGTCAGTCTGTGCATAGATGCTACCAAGATTCTCGTAAAAGTGAACGTGTGTAATGCAAATTAGAAAAAAAAGAAAGCTAAGAGGAAGAATTTTAGGTGATTCGAGTGATTGACGCCAGAAAGAGTATTGCAATATATATTGGTAATTTCTTTAAAGGGAACCTTAGTAAAAAAAACGTACTCAAATTCTAATGACCCTAAAACAGAGTTATTAGTTTTCGTCGAGTTTAAAATTTGGGGGAAATCACGGTGTGATTTAAAGCTATATTTATCTGAAGACAGGATAAAATAGATAAGTTGTCTAAATTAAGCAAAAATGAAAATAACACTGACATCGCATTTTAACAGATATATTTATCGAAATTACATCAAAAGATCTTGAAATCCTGAAGAGTAAATTTATTCAATAAAATCGCCATTGGTTTCAACTACGGCCTCCAGAATCTCCTGCATCTCTTCTGGACTGTCTCCTTGTTTAAGTTGGTGAATGCTGCCATAATCATTGCCCCCGGTTCATCTATGATGTTACAAGACGTTTTGTTGCTCTCTTGTTCAACTGCACTTCACACATAATTTTGTTCCCCTCAACTGCAGCCAGATATTGAACTCACAATTCTTTGGGTCAAGTCACTGGTTTCAACCAACGCTTATATCCACTAGGCCAACTTTTCTGTACGGCCTCCTTGTTTAATTTGGTGAATGCTGTCATAATCCTTGCTTTCAGTTCATCTTTGGTGTTATGAGGAGTTTAGTTGGTCTCTCGCTCAACTGCGCCCCACAAATAATAATGAAGGGGGTTGCAGTTTGTGGGAGTTAGTTGACCAGATGTAATGGGTGTTCTGGTCGTTGAAATTGTCTTACAGCCATGACCTGTTTCTCCTGCTTGTGTGGCGTGGTGCAGAGTCCTGTTGCCAGAAATATGGTCTTCAAGCACTACCTTTTCAAGGCACTTGATGTAGGCCTTTGTATTGATTCTGTGAAAAGATGAATGGAGGCATAACATCTCCATCATAGTGATCACTCCAAACACCTTCGTAATCACCATTAGCCTCATCCAACTTTTTCCGAATCCTTTCTACTATCCTCGGATTAACGTTCTGAAATGTTGGCATTGGAATATCCGGCGCGAATTACGTCATCGTGCTCTTTTTTCTCACAGACGGTCTAACTAACCCTACTATACTGTGTGGTCGACAAAATAAAAAAAATATATATATATATATAAAAGGACAACTTACTCATCGCACCCTGAATAATCATTAAAAAGGAAGAAAGATTTTTCTTTTCTTTAATTTCCTACAGAGGCAACGTTTCATGCCTGTCACTATTATACTACTATTTTCAATGTTTAGGTAATCTACTTTCTTTAGTTCCACCAATTCAAGCGTTTACCGTTAGGACACGCCATGTTACGTCCACTAAATCGAATAACTCTCAATTCCTCCGTGTTCCAAATTTAAAAAAGAAATTCCACTAAGCCTTTTCCAAAGAACAACCTGCTAGAACTGACTCCCGTGTGTATGCTTTCCTGAACACTGCAATCTTAACGCTTCCACTCAAGGGTGAATCGTTATCTATTCTCATTATCTTCACTTCCTAGACCACCATTTTTACTCATATCAAACGGCGTTCATCATTATCATTTTTAAATTAAGACTCTACCTTGATAGCCTCTCGAGCCCTCTATTCAATTTTAGCATTATTTTTTTTTTACGTATGTGTTTACTAAACGTTATCAGAGGTTATATAAATAGATGCTTTGTCAGTTAGTCATAGATCAATTACTTTGCCCTGAAATCCGTTCATTTAAAGAAAGATAATGACATTTTTTTTAACAGGGGGAGGGGGAAAAACAGCATAGAGAACGTGTTGCTGAAGGTTGCTCAAAAGAGGTTGACAGAAATTCTTTGGTTAAATAATAAAAATCGTATTTGAAAGCAGCGTCAAATTTACTACCCTCATTTTCGACAGTCATTCCTCTGTAAGCGACCTTCACTTCGTTTATATCAAGACCAGTGTTCTGCAAGAGTACAGAATTAATTCCTTCTATGAGCGACAGAGGGAGAGAGAGAGAGAGAGAGCGTGGGGGAGTCAGAACGCACCTATTCCACCCTCGAGGCCTGTCTTTGAAGTTAATATCTTGCACACGTTTTTCTTTCTTTTCCGTTTTCTCTTTTTTCAGAAGAACACAGATAAGTAAGTTCGGATCAAAATTTTGATTTTACATTTGAGTTGGAGGTATCACATCGCCGTAGCGTAATGGTTAGCTCGCTAGTCTTCAAGATCAACAACTACGAAATAAGAACAGTGTTCACTTGAGGCATCATAAAATCGAAGCTATGTTAAATAAATACTATTCGAGTGTCTCGTTTTAGTGTCTTTAAGATCACGAGGACTAAGCTTCACGCTCATTGGTTAGATCATAAAGTCAGTTTATATTTCTCCTCATTCTATACTTTGGATGTTTTATTTCTATATCTGCTACTTCTATGTGCCGTGTCTCTTCAGGAAGTAGGCGATCATGGCTCTCCACAATTTCCTGCCCATTTTGGTTATTAATGAATTTTTTTTTTTTTTGTCATTTCTTCTTCCAAATCCTGTTCACTCATACATTTACACAAATTCATTCTTTTTCTTCTATGTACGATGTCCCTTCAGGAAGTAGGCGATCATGGCTCTCCACAATTTCCTGTTCTTTGTAGCTCTTAATAAATTTTGTCTTTTTGTTATTTATCCGGAAACAATTTCCGCCATACATTTACTCAAGTTCATTCTTTTTCTTCTATGTGCCATGTCCCTTCAGGATGTAGGCGATCATGGCTCTCCACAATTTCCAGTTTTTTGTAACTCTTAATGATTTTTTTTTTTGTCATTTCAACCTAAATCCTGTTCTGCCATATATATATATATATACATATAGTACAGGTACACACACACACATTTAATATTTCTCTGATCTATCTATCTATCTATCTATCTATCTATCTATCTATCTATCTATCTATATATATATATATATATATATATATATATATATATATCTTAGGTGAATGTTTGGAGTGACACTGTTTAATATTTCTCTGATCAATCTATCTTCTATCTATCTATCTATCTATATATATATATATATATATATATATATATATATATATATATATACATATAGTACATGTACACACACACGCACATTTAATATTTCTCTGATCTATCTATCTATCTATCTATCTATATATATATATATATATATATATATATATATATATATATATATATATCTTAGGTGAATGTTTGGAGTGACACTGTTTAATATTTCTCTGATCAATCTATCTATCTATCTATATATATATATATATATATAGTACAGGTACACACACACACACACTCACATTTAATATTTCTCTGATCTATCTATCTATCTATCTATCTATCTATCTATCTATCTATCTATCTATCTATATATATATATATATATATATATATATATATATATCTTAGGTGAATGTTTGGAGGACACTGTTTAATATTTCTCTGATCAATCTATCTTCTATCTTTCTTCTATCTATCTATCTATCTATCTATCTATCTATCTATATATATATATATATATATATATATATATATATATATATACATATAGTACAGGCACACACACACAATCACATTTAATATTTCTCTGATCTATCTATCTATCTATCTATCTATCTATCTATCTATATATATATATATATATATATATATATATATCTTAGGTGAATGTTTGGAGTGACACTGTTTAATATCTATCTATCTATCTATCTATCTATCTATCTATCTATCTATCTATCTATCTATATATATATATATATATATATATATATATATATATATATACATATAGTACAGGTACACACACACACGCACATTTAATATTTCTCTGATCTCTATCTATCTATCTATCTATATATATATATATATATATATATATATATATATGTAGTACAGGTAAAATATCCGTTGGTATATAATCCAAGTGGATTCTAATAATATAAAATATTAAAACTGATCCACAAAATGAGCTCTATGGATTTGTTATAACAGAGCATATAAATTACAAAATTAACTATCTAGACTATTTCAACTAATGTGAATGCGTTAGACTTATTTAACTCAAATGGTGGAATATACAGTTTCAGTACTAGAAATATAAAATGTAATATATAAAAAAGAATGTAGATGAAAAATAGATACAGAGTCAACCAATAACATAGCAGGCATTCCAAACTGCCTGAGTGGTGGTAAGGGGTGGGCGGATGTTGTCTGGCTTAAATGGTAAGAAGCTACACAAATGCAACCCAGATATTAACCTTAAGACCCCAAATTGGAGTTAAAAGAAATGGGAAAAGAAACAAAAGCAAGGCCGTAAAAGAAAGTTTTAAAAAATAAATTATTAATTAGTAAGTATATAACAAAAAAAAAAAAATTGTTACAATTCAAAATATCTTCTATCCCTATAAACTGCCTCATAACGTAACCCTCTATCGCGAGTGGCCCTCGGGCCTTGTAAAAGATGTACCTTACTGTAAAAAAAACGAGCACCAGACCATATGTGGCAGTACTATTTACAGCAATGACGAACAGTAGACTTATCTATATCTATAATTCTCAAATATGTGTGTGTATGTACGTGCCTGTGTGTGATCGGATGCTGTTTATGCATTTCCACAGTTTTTATCCGATTTTAATGATTTTTTGTTTGATAGATAATTCTTCAGTGCTGGATTTGAATCCAAATTGTTGGTAACAATGGCTCTCCACTACTTCCTGTTCATTATAACTATCAGCAACGTTTTACTATTTACTATCTTTAACAAAAATAAATAATTTAAATTATTACAATAATATTATTTATTATCATACAGTTTTTTTAAGGGCCACCCCCCATTCAAATTGTTAGCCCCCCTATTTAGGGATATGCTCCAGTTGCACCCAAACGTTTTTGCTAATATTGATTTTTAGGCCGGCTTTTAAACTCAAACTGCTCCAATTGAACGGCAAACTTCCTAGTAATGAAAAACCCGATCAAAGACGGGTTATACTGCTAATACACACACATACACAGACACACACACACACACACACACACACACACACATATATATATATATATATATATATATATATATATATATATATATATATATATATATAATTAATTCATCGAGTCTGAATGAAAACTCAACAGAATGCAGAAAGCAATGGACGGCCGTTTCGTTCTATATTTGGGACTCATCAGCAGTGCGCATCCACTACCGAGAATTAATTAAATATAATTTTCAAATCCTCCTAATAATTTCTATCATGTACATCATTGCTTGAACCGGCTTCTAATGCTCTAGAGTGAGCGACTTGGTTAGAGTAGCCGTGGCTTCAGGAGGTACAGTCCTATTACAGAGAACTCAGTAGGATTTCCACCACGGAATATGTGAGCGAGCGGCGCTATACTGAGTCTGATTTGCAATCACTTCGTCACTGAGGCCCAGTGGAACAGTTGGTATGACGTTTGCTTGACAACCTAACTGTCAGGGTTTCAATTCTCGGTAGTGGATGCGCACTGCTGATGAGTCCCAAATATAGGACGAAATGGCTTCTTTCAGACTCAATGAATTAATCAAATATAATTATCAAATCCTCCTAATATTTTATATATATATATATATATATATATATATATATATATATATATATATATATATATAATATATGTTCAGTAAAATGAAAAATAAAGATAGAGCCCTCTGGCTGATTGACATTTATTTACATTCGTAAAACCAATACGCTAGATTTAGCTGTTTTACTCTGTCGAATGAAAATAGCTCAATGATAGGAATGTTGACTGACATCCGGTTGATACAGCGAAACATTACTGCGAATGACACACACACATATATATATATATACATTCAAGGTTCAATAAGTCTCCAATCACTCTCTGAATCTTTAAACTGAATATATTTTCTTATAAATGTAATATTTTAAATGGACAAACAATTAGATTAAATCATTTTGCTGACGCGAAAGCAACGAGTATTAAACTAGTTTTTATGAACTCTGAGGCCACAGTATAAGTTTCAGTCGGTATTTTTCCTGCAAGTATTACTCGTTGAAGACATCATTTATTTGCCTTGGAAACTAAAGTAAGCGCCCTCATGTGTGGAACCACACCCGTGTAGCATCCCATCATGGTATGAGCATAATGTAATCCTACTCCTGGAAACAGTTTAATGTCCACACCCTGTTTGTTTATGCTGTTCGCATTAAGAGCGTTGGACACTTCAGAAATATTTGTTTTTATTCGGCGTCAAACTGAGAAAAGACATCACTTCTTTGAAATCAGTTTCAAGCGCGACTTGTGCATAAACCACTCATATTCCCATATTACCACCGTCTGTATATTCGTCAGGTTACAAAGAAAAATATGTTGCTACTGTAATCTCTTCTAAGTGTTGATATTACCGTGAGCTAAATTATGAATTCGTCTATACATATCGCCATTTGAAACTGGCACTTGAGTTATCTTTGCAGCCCTTACAACTAGCAATTCCCTATAGACATCATGAACATCGTCTTTTACTAGCGTTTCGGTGAATGTGTATGGCTTTTGATTTATAGCTACGCAAAATGCTGATTTATTAGAAGCCCATCGTGTACAAGTACTTACCGGGTGTAACAGGAAAATTGTCCATCTCACAAAATGTTTAATATCTAAAAAAACTACAAAACTAATTGAGTTTCTCTTCCGATATGATGTTTAGCAACATTTGTCGTAAGAATCACTCAAAAGCCATTTGAGTTATTCAGCTAGAAAAAGAAAAGGTTAAAATCGTTTTGTGTCAGTACCACTCCTTCCCAACTGAGCAATAATGAGAAGAAAAAGACGATTCAGGGCTTCAATAATGGTACCAACATTCATACTCTAGCTTCCATTTTTAAAGTCCATTCAGGAACCATCAAGAGAAAAGCGAATAAATTTAAAATTGAGGAAAACTGGATCAGGGGGCTCACAATAGGAAGAAGGATCATAATTTCAACTTATAGGTACGGAAATCAATTAGAAAAGATCAACTCAATCCATAAGACATTGGGCACAACAGTCCGAACAATCTAAATAATGGAAATAGTTACAATGCCTCATCTCTGAAATATAGACATATCCTGAAGAAAGCCGGAGCTTTTAACGGTCGAAACGTCGTGAATATGATAATAAAGATAAGTAAAACAGTCTGAGCAATGTAATTTTTGTAAATATTATAATGCCTCATCTTTGAAATAGAGACACGTCCTGAAGAAAGCCGGAACGCACAGCGGTCGAAACGTCGTGAATATGACAATAAAGATGAGGACAACAGTCCGAACGATGTAAATAGTGTAAATAGTTACAATACCTCATCTCAGAAATATAGACAGATCGCGAAGAAGGCCGGATCATGCAACGGCCGAAACGTCGTGAATATGACAATAAAGATTAGGACAACAGCCCGAATGATGTAAATAATGTAAATAGTTACAATACCTCATCTCTGAAATAGAGACACGTCCTGAAGAAAGCCGGAAAGCACAGCGGCCGAAACGTCGTGAATATGACAATAAAGCTGAGTACAGCAGTCCGAACAATGTAAATAGTTACAGATTCTCAGAAATATAGACAGTTGATAACACAGTTTACATGAATAACTATTAAATAAATTCAATTGATTCCTATATTATAATACATTCCAATGAATTTCTATAGAGGTTTTGTACTATTTGCCATCTCTTAAGCTATTTTATAATTAGAGTAGATGAAAGTTTTGATATAATAGTTTAGCAAATCCTATCCTTGATAATACAAATTACATAAATGGCGTGTAACTAATTTGCAATACATTCCTATAGTAAAATAATTTCCAGTGAATTTCTATATATGGTTTTTTCATTTACTATGTGTTACTATATAAATCATAAGAGTGAATTTTATGTATTTGTTTATTAAATCCTATCTTTGGTAAGATAGATCACACAAATGGCTAGTTCATCCTGGGTATGACGATAAACTAAATCCGGCACCAAGATCGATAGATTCGAGTTTTTGAGGAACATGGTACGATCTCTTAATTGCTTTTGTTACCGGGTCCAGCTTGAGCCGGGGTGGTAGCACCTGTTAGGATTCCAGCCATAGGCAAATAGTGACCCCCGCCGAACAAAAATCAACAGTGCATTTTTATAATAAATTGACCTAGAATATATATTTTATAACAAAATGACAGTCAGTGTAACACTAAAAGAAATATAAAAATGTATTTTTATAGTAAAATTACCAACAATACATTTTATGATCTACAAAATATGTATCTGAAAACGGGAAACTAGACAGAGAAATCGAAACCAGATGTCAGAAAGCCAACGCAGCCAGTTACGAACTTGATACTCTTCTAAAACATCCTAGCATTTCCATGAGCACCAACGTAAATCTCACCAACGCCATTTTCCTACAAACGCTGATATACCAGTGATAGACAGAGCCCCTAACAAAAACCCTTGAGAGGAAACTGATTACTTGTGAGATGAAATGCCTGAAGAAAGCAGTGAACAAGACCAGGCGAGACAAGATCAGGAATGAGGCAATAAGAGATATGGTAGGAGCAGTACCAATGATACAACACATCGAACGACACAGGATCAAGAGGTTCGGACACTTTACTCGTATGCCTCTCAACCAACCGGCTCTAGGAGGATAAACCCTCAGGTACACTACTTGGAGAGCGAGAGGCAGACCAAGAAGACGCTGAAGCGATTCAGTGGCAGAAAATCACAGAACTCACGAGCTATCTCTCCTCCAGTCCACTCGACTAGCTGCTGACAGGCGATTGAATTTCGGCATTAAATAACCCATTTAGGTGTTGATATACCGTTAAATAAACTCAACCAACCAAACAACTGATTGACTTTCTCCGAGGCCTGACAGCACAAGTGGAAGGAAAAACCAAACTAAAGCAGTGAACAAGACCAGGCGAGACAAGATCAGGAATGAGGCAATAAGAGATACGGTAGGAGCAATACCAATGATACAACACATCGAACGACAGAGGAGCAAGAGGTTCGGACACTTTACTCGTATGCCTATCAACCAACCGGTTCTAGGAGGATACACCCTCGGGTACACTGCTTGGAGAGCGAGAGGCAGACCAAGAAGACGCTGAAGCGACTCAGTGGCAGAAACTCTCAGAGCCCACGAGATATCTCTCCTCCAGGCTACTCGCTTTGCTACTGACAGACGACTGTGTCTCACCGCGACGCCTAACAGCACAAGCGGAAGGAAAACTAAAACTAAAACATTAAATATATATCTAAATAAAATACCTTCACCCAGAAAGTATAGAATTAAGCACAAGATAACTAGTTGAAAGCATAACATTATGTAAAATAAATATTTGAATTTCGGCATTAAATAACCCATTGAGGTGTTGATATACCGCTAAACTCAACCAACGAAACAACCAACAAATAGCTAGTAAATAATTTTCAACGCGTTTTTATATAAATGTTTACATAAGCAAATTCACTAAGTGCTTCGATATTTGTCGTGTCGTTGAAAATATAATAGCCAATGAACAGTTTGAAATAGTTGCTAAATAAATCCTACCCGTGATATCAACTAAAGAAAAAAAACCATCGTACAATAACGATGAGAAAAAATATAAAGAATGCAACCTTATACTTCTTCTTTTATGTGCCGTGTCCCTTAAGGACGTAGGCGATCACGGATCTCCACTATCTCTTTTAGTTCTAAATATGTTTTGTCCATTTGCTACATTTCCAAACCCTGTTCTGTCATCCATTTGCTCAAGCCCACTATGTATGTCACGTGTTGCTTCCCTTGTTTCTATTTCCCTCTATCCATCCTGTGAGTATCAGATTCTCCAAGCCCTGCTTTCTCATTACGTGTCCCAACAATTTCAGTTGCCTCTTGCTGATGTTAAGTATAAGCTTCCTCCTTGTTTGTATCCTCTCTAAAATCTCATCGTTGTTCACATATTCAGTCCATGGTATCCTTAGCATCCTTCTGTAGAATCATACCTCCGTTGCCTCGAGTCTCTTCTTCATCTTTGAGGAGACCGTCCAACATTCGCTGCCGTAAAGGAGGATAGAGATCATGTAGCATTTCAGTACTCTTTTCTTTGCTACCAACGAAATCCTCCTGCTTAGGCTGCTTAGCATTTAGAATACGTCAATGGCCATCCTAATACGTCATCGGATCTCAGCGTCGTACTTACCGTCCTCTGTGAGAACAATTCCCAGATATTTAAATTTCCGTACTTGTTTGATTTTAGTATACCCGACCTGTAAATCGCATTTCGGACTCATCTTTTTGCTGATGACCATTCATTCTATCTTATAAAAATCAATAAAATTTTCTAAAATAAATATGAATAATAAATAATTATAAAAAAACCGTATACTTCTTCTTCTTCTTTTATGTGCCGTGTCCCTTCAGGACGTAGGCGATGATGGCTCTCCACTTCTCCTTATACCTTGTAGCACTCAATAAGTTTTGTCCTTTTGCCACTTCCCCCAGGCCATGTTCTGTCATCCACTTGCTTAAGCCCGTTAGGTATGTCATGCGTTGCTTTCCCTTGTCTCGCTTTCCTTCTATCCTCCCTGTGAGTATCAGATTCTCCAAGTCCTCCTTTCTCATTACATGCCTCTGAAATTTCAGCTATGTCTTCTTGATGTTAATTATAAGCTTCCTTCTTGTTTGTATCCTCTCTAAAATCTCATCGTTGCTCACATGTTCTGTCCATGGTATCTTTAGCATCCTTCTGTAGAACCATATCTCTGTTACATCGGGTCTCTTCGTCATGGTCCAAAATTCGCCGTAAAGGAGGATGAAGATCATGTAGCAGTCCAGTACTCGTTTCTTTGCTACCAACGAAATCCTCATGTCTAGGCTGCCTAGCATTTAGAATCCGTCCTTGGCCATCCCAATATGTCATCGGATCTCAGCGTCGCACTTACCGTCCTCTGTCAGAACAATTCCCAGATATTTAAATTTCCGCACCTGCTTGATTTTAGTGTCCCCGACCTGTCAGTCGCATAAATTTATTGTTCATGAAGTTCATTCTCCGCTTCTTTGTTATTGTAAAAAGAAGCCATACTCAACGCGAATAAGTACATGTAACCATAACAACGGTATATCTCATTAGTAAGTAGGGGAATTATACTGCTAATATATATTGTTTGTTTATTTTATTTCGTGCTATCTTTTTTGTTGTTGGCGGAGAAATATTATTGTAATAAAAAAAACGCACATCCTATCTCCCCTCTCGCTTGTAACCGTCCATCACAACAAATAAACATTTTTCATCACTAAAGCTCAATGAATTAAATAAAATTTTCATAAGCTTCTACTTCGAGTTGTTACTACATCGCAGATATATTTATTTTAATGATTTAAAAAAAAACATTTTTTTTTCGTTAACGTCGACAATAGTTAGTAGTATCGATCAAAATTATAGATTGCTCACGCAGAAAATATAATCAATACAATTGCAAAATTACTTATATAGCCGACATTTTTCGACTTGTATATAAATAGTTTTTATAACTGAAGGAAAATGCGAATTTAAAAACTCGAAGCCGAAGCCAATCAATTTTGAAAAGAACTGAGTTGCTACTATGATATCCAGAATAGAAGAATAGAATTATGTGAGGAATTTATAAAAACGATTATAATTCATGTATTAAAATACAGTAAAAACAGAATGAGAATAAAACTATTAAGAATAATAAAAATAGCTCGCTGATACACAGAATACGAGAATAGAATAATGTAAGTAGTTGATAAAGAAGATTAAAATTTCGATATGAAGACGTACAAGAATAAGAATGATAAGAATAATCAAATAAAGGAATTCTAAATTCAAGATTAATGGAATAAGAAAAAATAACGCGCATAGAATAAGATTTTAAATAAAGAATGAATGAAAAAATCAGCTAAAAAGAAATTCATGTAAAATTTAAAAAAATGATTTATTGGCAAGAAGAGAATAGATATAATAATAATAATAATAATAATAATAATAATAATAATAATAATAAGAAGAAGAAGAAGAAGAAGAAGAAGAAGAAGAAGAAAATAAAGAAGAAAACGACGAGGAGAAATACAAAATATCGATTACAAGTACACGATTTTTCTTACAGGTAGAAAATATTCATTAAATGAAAGAATCGTGTATTTTCTTATCCCGAAAAAGAACTTTTTTTCCCCATTTCAACCTCGAAGGCTATTTTCAAATAAAGAACGTGCACTAACGTGAAATCCGAAATATGGCGCCTTATAAGTGTCTTCTCTGATGACACGCTTCTTTCTTCTTCATTTTAATTTAAAGATAGAAAAAAAAAATCTACTTATTTTGCTTTTTAAATATTTCTTTCTGATGCAACTATTTTTCTATGTTAATATCTAATCATCTTCCTATATGGAGTTGATGGCCTAAGAAGAATTTTTTTTCGTGTCGTTTGTATCTTTTTTTAATTTTTATTATCTAAGCAGCCATGCTTTCATTTTTTTTGTATTTCTCTTTCATTTGTTCTTTGTTCTTTTTCTTTTTACAGATTCATTCTTTTTGTTTTCTCATCTATTTTCCGTTTCTTTTAGAAGTTTTCATTTTTTAATTATTTTATATTTTCTAGGTTTTCTTTACTATTCAAAGATTTTTCTTTTTCATTTTTGAAATATTTCCTTCTATACGAAATGTTTTAACTCTGTTATATTCTGTTTTTTTTTTTTGTCTTTATTTCGGGAGGTTTTCTTTCTTCTCTTTCTTTCTTTTCGAAGATTCTGCTGTGGGTCTTTTCCTTTTTTTCTTTTCTCTGATGTTTTCCTTCTTGCTTTTCTTTCTTTTCAAAGATTCTTTTGTGGGATTTGAATATTTTCTTTTTTGTGTGTTTTCAGTGGTTCTCTTTCATTTCCCCTTTTTCAAGATATATTCTTTCTTTTCTGTAATTTGACCGTCTTTCTTTCATTCTATCTTTCGTTTTGGCGCTATAAACTTTCTTTTGTGGGATTTGTATTTATTGCTTCCTTTTCTGGGAATTATATTTTCTTTAATTTCTTTTTTAAAGATATTTCTAGCGTAATATTTCTTTCTTTTGAAAATTATGTTTTTTTTTCCTTTGGCTTTTTCACTATCTTCCTTTCTTTCTTTCTTTCTTTCTTTCTTTCTTTCTTTCTTTTCTGAGAGGTTTTCTTTCTTCTTCTTTTTGAAGATATATTTTTTTCTTTTTAGAGATACGTCTTTCCTTGTTTCTGTCTTTCTTTTCTGAGAGGTTTTCTTTCTTCGTCTTTTTGAAGATATAATTTTTCTTTTTAGAGATACGTCTTTCCTTCTTTCTTTCTTTTCTGAGAGGTTTTCTTCTTTTTGAAGATATATTTTTTTCTTTTTAGAGATACGTCTTTCCTTGTTTCTTTCTTTCTTTTCTGAGAATTATTTGTTTTCTTTCTTTTTGAAGATTTCTTATTACTTTTGAGAGATTTGTCTTATTTAATTATTCCCTTCTTCCTCTGCGTCTGTCTTTATTTATTTATTTTTCCTGGTAGAATTTCTTTCTTACTTTTTAAATTAAGTTATTCCATTCTTTTTCTTCCAAAAATATCTTATATTTTCTTTTTAAAGAGACATTTTGCTCATCTAAAATAAGTTCTTTCTTATCTCAAGTGATTATTTTTATACATTATCTTCTTTCTTTGTCTTTCTTTCTTGCTCTATCTTGCATTCTAACTTTTCTTTCACTTTCTTTCTTTCTTTCTTTCTTTCTTTCTTTCTTTCTTTACTCCCTTGCTTCTCTTTCTTTCTTTATTTTCTGCGATATTCCTATCTTTCTTTCTTTAAATAATTTCTTCTTCTTTTCCATGATGATCCTTTCCATTTCATTTTCTTTTTCTAAGATAAGGACTCCCTTTTTTAATATATCTATTTCATCCTTTTTTTTTTATCATTTTCTTGCATTCTAACTTTTCCTTTCTTTCTTTCTTTCTTTCTTTCTTTCTTTCTTTCTTTCTTTCTTTCTTGCCTCCTAAATTTTCTTTATTTCTTTATTTCCTTCCTTTTCTTTTTTGCTTTCTGCCTCTTTCTTTTTTGCTTTTTAAATTTTCTTTCTTTCTCTTTCTTTCTTTCTTTCTTTCTTTCTTTTTTCTTCTCTTTCTTTCTTTGCTTCTCTTTCTTTGTATCTCTTTCTTTCTTTCTTTCTTTCTTTTTTCTTCTCTTTCTTTCTTTGCTTCTCTTTCTTTGTATCTCTTTCTTTCTTTCTTTCTTTCTTTTTTCTTCTCTTTCTTTCTTTGCTTCTCTTTCTTTGTATCTCTTTCTTTCTTTCTTTCTTTCTTTCTTTCTTTTTTCTTCTCTTTCTTTCTTTGCTTCTCTTTCTTTGTATCTCTTTCTTTCTTTCTTTCTTTCTTTCTTTCTTTCTTTCTTTCTTTCTTGCCTCCTAAATTTCCTTTTTCTTTCTTTCTTTCTTTTTTCTTTCTAACATTTATTTCTCTTTTTTTCTTTCTGTCTTTCTTTCTTTTTTCTTCTCTTTCTTTGTTCATCTTTCTTTGTTTCTCTCTCTTTATTTGTTTGTTCGTTCGTTTGTTTGTTTGTTTGTTTCTTTCTTTTCTGAGTTATTCCTATCTTCCTTTCTTTAAATAATTTCTTCTTCCTTCTCCCTGATGATTCTTTCTATTTTCTCTTTCTAAGATAAGGACTCCTTTTTTCAAAATAATATTTTTCGTTCTTTTTTTTAACATTTTAGATAAATTCTTTTTAGTCTTACAAGTTTGTCTTCTTATATATTTCGTTTCTTTCTTTTCTAAGAGACATTCTTTTTTTTTTTTCAAATATATTCCTTTATTTTCTGAAATGTTTATTCTTTCTTTCTAATTCATTATATCCCCTCTTTTTTTTCTAAATCATTTTTAAACTCAAAAATACAAGCAAAATAAAGTAGATAAAACATATTTACTACATTGAACTTATGCATCCGCCGGCTTTTACGCGAATAGTTCGAGTATATAGAAGCTTCTTGTCTTTTGAATTAGCATTCAACATCCGTATTCTTATTTGGAATCGAACAAGAACTGCCGGAGTCGGTGGGAAGCAACTGACTCATTAAATTTACCAAAACAAAGTAGATATGACTTATAGTAGGAATATTAATACACAATAGTTTTTTTGTGGGGGGGGGCGTTTTCCTGCATTCATTTGTCGTTCTTTTTTTCGTTCACTGACCCATTCATTAAGAAATTTTTTTTTTGTTGTAGAATCATTCATTATGTTGCTATTCCGTTTCTTTTTAATTCCTTTAAAAAAATTTTTCTCGATACATACATACATATATATATATATATATATATATATATATATATATATATATATATATATATATATATATATATATATATATATATATATATATATATATATATATATATGTGTGTGTGTGTGTGTGTGTGTGTATGTGTATATATTCTCATTTCGACAATCGTAAAAGAAAAGATTTATTTATTAGCGTCACGATCTATTTCCTATTTCTTTGTGCCGCGACCATTTTGCTTTTTGATTTTATTACAGTCTAATTTCTTTCTTTATTAAGTGAACATTTCCTACTTACAAGAATGTCTATCTTTTGATAAATCTAATTTATCTCATGAACTTACCTAGTTTAACTTTATATTTTATTAGATTATTATTATTTTATTGTACTTTTTTTTTGTAACCGATTTCTTCTTTTACACACGTTTTTCCAATAAACGTAATTACATACATTTAGCAAATATGCATGCTGTAATACGGAAATAAATATCACATTTTAAGTGAGTCGTTTGCCTGGTATTTCCAAGATAATAGGTTTTGCTATTGTGCAGCCATTATAAACGCCTCCATCTCTACTTTTTGGTTGTGCATTCCTCTGCATCTGGCAGCTTTCGTGTTTATCTCCATCCGCATCGGACATACGGTTACATCACATTGAAAAACCAGTTCCCGTACGATCACCGAAATATTAGTGGTCAGTATCTAGAACGGGGGACCACTTGAGAATACCAGGTGTTGTAAGCTTGGATGTGCATGTGATGTAATGAATAATGGCTGGGAATTGTTCATCGGGGAGCCGAGTTCCAATTTGAAGAGTTCACCAAAGTTAAGCAAAGTCGATCCTGGCCAGTACCTAGATGGGTAACTGCTTGGGAATATCAGATACTGTAAGCTTGGATGTGCGAATGGTGTAGCGGATAATGGCTAGGAATAGTTAATCAGAGCCGAGTTCAATTTGAAGAGATCACCGAAGTTAAGCAAAGTCGATCTTGGTCAGTACCTAGATGGGTAACTGCTTGGGAATATCAGATACTGTAAGCTTGGATGTGTGAATGGTGTAGCGGATAATGGCTAGGAATAGTTAATCGGAGAGCCAAGTTCCAATTTGAAGAGATCACCGAAGTTAAGCAAAGTCGATCCTGGTCAGTACCTAGATGGGTAACTGCTTGGGAATATCAGATACTGTAAGCTTGGATGTGCGAATGGTGTAGCGGATAATGGCTAGGAATAGTTAATCGGAGAGCCGAGTTCCAATCTGAAGAGATCACCGAAATTAAGCAAAGTCGATCCTGGTCAGTACCTAGATGGGTAACTGCTTGGGAATATCAGATACTGTAAGCTTGGATGTGCGAATGGTGTAGCGGATAATGGCTTGGAATTGTTAATCGAGGAACCGAGTTCCAATTCCAGTTGGTTTCGTTGCTTAGCTTATGGAATGTCTCTTTCGTTAGTCCAATGCCTATTCGTTCAAATCTCAGTGCCGCAATTTCCAAGTCATCCCAAATATTTGAACTTCTGCACATGCATTATGTTTATATCTCCAATACATAACGCGTCCTGGGTAAGACGTTAAACTACGACCAGCAGCAAGGCCTCTAATCAGGAGATTTTGAGGAGCGTGGAACCACCTCTTAATTGCTGGTGTTCCCAGGTCAAAACTGACCCAGGGTGGTAACACCTGTTAGGGTCCCAGCAATGGGCAAATAGTTAACTATTACCAGCAATCCTTTTTGAAAAAATTATTGCCAACAATACAATTTTGAAGGAAAAGTATTACCAGAAACAGATTTTTGACAAAACAAAATCTTACCAGCAATAAAAAATGTTGTCGGCCTTAAATAACCCATTGAGGTTGATATGTCGTAAAACAAAATAAACCAAACCAATTCTAAACCAAAGAATACCTACTCTATTCATACAAATCTATCCTAAAAATTTTGTCGGCATTAAATAACCCACTGAGGTTGATATGTCGTAAAACAAAATAAACCAAACCAATCTAAATCAAAGAATATATACTCCATTCATACAAATCTATCCTAAAAATGTTGTCGGCATTAAAAAACCCATTGTGGTTGATATGCAGTAAAATAAAATAAATCAAACCAATCTAAACCAAAGAATATATACTCTATTCATACAAATCTATCCTAAAAATGTTGTCGGCATTAAATAACCCATTGTGGTTGATATGCTGTAAAATAAAATAAACCAAACCAATTCATAACACGGATCTTTTTCTAATGACGATAATCATGTTTTCTTGTAGTTGATAGCTAGTCCTTTTGTCTTGCTTTCTTCCACCAAACTGTTTAGGAAGTCCTGTAGTTTACTTTCTGAGTCAGCCATCAACACCGTGTCATCTGCGGCTCTTATATTGTTACCATTATACCAGCTGATAATAAATCCTCGTAGGGTTTCCAGTTTCCAGAGAGTGTCATTGTAGATTGTGAATATATATGGGAAGAAGAACCAACCTTGCCTCACACCCCGTTCTATTTTTGTATAGTTACTCAATTTACATTTAAATTATGTAAATATTTACGTAATAATTTTATAAAAAATGTTTATTACCTGTCATATATTCGAAATATAAAGCGATGATTATTTGCATTATTTACATTATTTCGACTGTTATCCTCATCTAAGTTGCCATATTCACAACGTTTTGGCCGTAGTACTTTCCGGCCTTCTTCAGGTGATTGCAATTTCGAACCGAACCTTTTATTTCGTCCACCGGCGTAGGTTTTTCTAGTTCCACGTGCCATGCCTCTTCCGGATGCCTCAGTTATTTCGCTTTAACAAAACTCTCCAAGGTAACGAATTAGACTCTATATAGCGTCACGGAATATGTGATCGAGCGGCGTTATATCGAGTCTATTTCGTTATCTCTTCATCAACGAGGTCCGTTGGTACAGTTGGTATGGCGTTTGTTTCCTAAAGTAAGTGTTCGGGTTTCAATTCTCGGTAGTGGATGCGCACTGCTGTTGAGTCCCAAATATAGGACGAAACGGCCATCCAGTACTTTCTGCATTCTTTTGAGGTTTCTTCTAGACTAGATGAATTACTTAATTATGGTTATCTCAAATCCTCCTTATAAGATTTATCACTTGTATATCCTTGCTTAAACCGACTTCTCATACTGGAGCGGTTTGTAGATAGTAGTCGTGGATCGTGGGGTCACAGTCTTATGGGTAAGGGAAACTCGGATGTGTTCCACCACGGAATTTGTTATCGAGCTGCGCTATATCGAGTCTAATTCGTCACCGAGGTCCGTTGGTATAATTTTGCTTCTTATCATATTTTGCATCCTCCTAATTATATATATATATATATATATATATATATATATATATATATATATATATATATATATATATATATGTGTGTTTATATATATGTTTATATATATAAAAATATCTGTGTATATATGTATGTATGTGTGTGTATGTTTAAATATGTCATGTCCTTGATAACGGTCGCTACGAGCGCGTTGTGTATTGGGTTATATTGAAAATCTGAGTTGCATTTGAAAAAATGAACGCTAGCGACTGACACGTCTACAAACACACATACACACACACATTCACACAAATGATGCCCTGTACGGTGGCAAAAACTGTTGGTGACGCCTGGGGTGACAGTACCACCTATTCCACCGAATATGTGTTACTTGGTTGGCAGATGATGAGGGCAGGGTATCGTACGTGGTTTCAAACATTGGATGTAATATATATATATATATATATATATATATATATATATATATATATATATATATATATATAACAAAATAAATAAATGTGAGTGTTCTTGTCTGTGACTACGTCCACTCATCAAAGTAAATAATATTCATTTAAAATATTTTCCATTTTTAAAACATTAATTTTTTAGTATGAATTATCTTGTAATTTTTATTTTTAATCATTTTAATGTTTTTTTTTTATTTTTAATTATTTTTAAAAACATTAATTACAATACACGCCTTGTCTTAAAAAACTAAGCGCTTTTTGTGAAACACAATCTTTATTATACTGTTTTATCTATCTATCTATCTATCTATCTATCCATCTATCTTTCTTTCTCTCTCATTCTCTCTCTCTCTCTCTCTCTCTATATATATATATATATATATATATATATATATATATATATATGTCTGTGGGTTTGTACTTACTTGAGTAGGATGTAAGAAGCTAGTTTTATTATCAATACAGTGCATGTTGTTCTCAAAGATGTTCCCATGCAGTGACATCTTCAGAAATGGAAATCAATATACGTATTCCTCTTTGTAAGAACAGGCAATATACATAGATCAAACTTTTCATTAAACAATATGGACGCTCGTTGCATACAGTTTTTCCTCCTAAATGCCAAGTCCAAGACGAGAACATTTCCAGTCGATCTTTTCTGTACCCGCCTTGCATTTCTCCTTTTCTTTTACTTCTTCTTCTTGCTCGGCTTCTGTGAGGCATTTCTTCTTCCTCGCCGCATATCTACTTCTTCAACTTTGTTTCATTTCTTATTGATCTTCTTCTTCGTATTTCTCACTTCTTCACCGACATCTTCCCTTCTCCCAATGCTACTTCATCTAATCCAGCTACTTTGGGGACATTAACTCGTGAGAACAGTGTCTTTCGTGAATTTGAATGCCTGGCCCAGGGCAAGTAGACTGCAACTGCGCCTTTCCTGTCACTTCCGGTTCGTGCCTGCCTGACGGCTGCAACATGGCGGAAAAATCGCTACTTCCTTCTTCGCGCATCGATGATCTTTTTAGATGGCATTTTACAATGCGCTTGTGTTTTTTTTTTTATTCTTATCAACTGCAACTACCAATTGTTTTATTTCCTTTTTCTTTTATGCGTGTCAATCTTTAAAAAGGTTTTCGTTTGGTGGCTATGTTTCAATTTTGTCGTTTTCATTAAAACTTTTTCCCCTCTGATATTTCCTGCTACTACTTTTGTGTTTCTTATCCTTTTCAGAAAACATATACATATATATGCAAAATATTGGATGAACATGAAAAAGGACTATAGGCTTAGAAAAGAAAACCTCTCTCTTTCATTGTCTCCTACTATCTCTGTCTCTCTCCTTCTCTCTCAATCTATCTATCTCATCCGTTTCACAAAACAGAGAAATATATGGACAAACTGTTGGATTGTTAATTTTAATCGTTTTCTGCATTTAAATGAGTACACATACATGTACACACATACACGCGCACACACACACAGATATATATATATGCCTCCCTTTATACGCATACACACACACACACACACACACACACACATACATATACATATATATATATATATATATATATATATATATATATATATATATATATATATATATATATATATATATATATATATATATATATATATATATATATATATATATATATATATATATATATATATATATATATATATATATATATATATATATAAATGTGTGTGTGCGTATAAGGAGGCACAGTAAAGATGTTGTGAATAGCAGCTCTGATTAGAATCGGAGAGCCGAGTTCGAATTCCAGTCGAATCCATTACATTCACTTACGTGCTAATACCCTTGGGAAAGGTGTGAATCCTCTTCTTCTCCCTCCTGCTATGGGTAAATAGCAGGACAGACTGGCTTTTATAGCCTTGGATAGCAACTGGTCTAGAAGAATGACAACTCTGAATTCAAAACCTGCGGAGGGTCGTTTGGGGACCTAATGTCCTTTCAAAAAGCGTGGTTGGTTCTGCACCATAGCCTTCATCATTATAATCAAATCATATGTGCTGGTGTCTGCGTTCCTGGTTCTTGGAATTGAGATGTTTGACCCTCATACGTCGGATACGACGGGGAAATCCACCATGTATAAAGGTAAAAGACAATAGGAAAACTGTATTATTAGCCGACGTGTTTCGTCTAATGAATAATGCACATTGGACGAAACGCGTCGGCTAATAATTTCTATTTTCCTATTGTCTTTTACCTTTATACATATTGTCTTTTTCTACAAGTTAGCTCTGAGAAATTTTTCATATATATATATATATAAATTTGTGTGTGTATATATCTGTAGATATTAATGTATATTTCAGCAACCTTTCTTTTAAACATAAAACACAAGGAAAATTTAATTTTAATTCAATTTTTTCCAGTATTCGTACATTTTTCCTTTCGGTAGGTGTAAGGATTGTAAAAGCGCGTTCGTATTGTCGATTGTACCAAGCTTTTTCGGCCGCTTCTTTAGTCATTTTAATGGAGGGCGTATTTTAATATTGTCAAATATTATTCATGGATGATTGTATAATTTGTGTTCTTATATTGTTTTGAATACTAGTAGATGCGTCCATTCTGAGCTTCGAGTGTTGAGCCTCTTTCTTTTTTTTTAGAATATTTTCAACATCAACATTAACACCGATGAATTAGATGAAGTTGATAGTGGAAGCGACATGTTTTATATATAGAGCCTCTCTTTCAGCGAGATGTTAGCGGTAATTTGAGTTATATAGAATGTTGAATATTTGCGAAATTGATGCATCGCATTTTTATTAAAGATACCGATAATCACTTCAAACGCCTTACAGAAAAAAACCAACACTTTATAATGTCAATATCAATAAAGATATATTTCTTTATATATATATATATATATATATATATATATAAAATTCTTTTCGTTCTTCATTATATATATATATATATATATATATATATATATATATATATATAATTATTTTCGTTTTTTATATATATATATATATATATATATAAATAATATTCTTTTCGTTTTTCATTATATATATATAATATATATATATATAAATTCTTTTTCGTATTTCATTATATATATAATATATATATATATAATTCTTTTCGTTTTCATTATATATATAATATATATATATATATATATATATATATATATATATAATTCTTTTCATTTTTCATTATATATATAAAATATATATATATAATTCTTTTCGTTTTTTCATATATATATATATATATATATATATATATAATTCTTTTCGTTTTTCATTTATATATATATATATATATATATATATATATACAAAATTCTTTTCGTTTTCATTATATATATATAATATATATATATATAAATATTTTCGTATTTAATTATATATATATATATATATATATAAAATTCTTTTCGTTTTTTCATTATATATATAAAAATATATATATATATATATAAAATTCTTTTTCATTTTTTCATTATATATATAAAATATATATATATAATTCTTTTCGTTTTTCATTATACATATAAAATATATATATATATATAAAATTCTTTTTCGTTTTCATTATATATATATATATATATAGATAGATAGGTATCAAATTGTTTTCGTTTTTCATTCAAAATACTCAAATTTTAGGAATACGTTTTCACTACATCGCCCACGTGACTACGACGTGATCATATTTAAACGGAACGCTGATCTTATAAAAGATTTCAATTATCTGTTTGGATTTGTATTGCTTTTATGCCCATCGTCCTTTTGATGTTGAATTGAATATGGTCTATGTTAATTATGTTTTATGAATATGTCCTGAAGATGGTCTATTAGACCGAAACGTCCGACGTTGACATTAAACATTAAAACAGCATAATCGCATATTAGGATTTTTGTTTGTTTTTTCAGTATATTTTTCTTCATATATATGTATATGCCCAAGTATATGATTGTGTGTTTGGAATTTTCGTTTTTTATATATTAGATGATGTTATTTTTATACGTATATATCTATTTTAATGTCATTTCTTTACCTATTGTTTGTTTCTCTGTTCCATTAGACCATTTTTATCTACGTATATTGGCACGTATAAGTTATATTTTAATATGTGGTTAGAATTCGTTTAATAACACCTTCAATCTTGAATATTTCTTAAGTGTTGTGGAATCGTGCATAGATTCCACCCATTTTTGCGCGCGAGCGTATTACACCCCTTCCTTTCACTTTCGGCTAAACATAGCAATAAACCGGCCTGTTTGTTGCCGACAAGGTTGCTGGCTGCTCCTGATACCGTCTAGAACGGAATTTGAAGTTTTCCCGCGCATTTCTCTGACGTCACTGACAAACTTCGCTTTTCAAGTTAGTCGTAACCTGATTATCAAACTAGAAGGTCGACTCATTTATTCCGTGCCCCTAACCCATACGCGGGCCGGAATATCTTAACTAACCAAAATTTCAACATGTCGTGTGATTACAACTTTTCTTCAAACAACTTGTTTGAACTTACCTCCGTTTTTCTACTAGAAAACGTAGAGTCTACGACACTGTCAGCATCACACTTTTCCAAGATTAATTCCTCGTCTTGATGCGAACAACATGTTTGAACCTTCCTCCATTTTCTACCAGAGTCTATGACACTGTCGTCATCATACTTTTCCAAGACTAATCCATCGTCTTGATGCGAACAACTTGTTCGAACTTTCCTCTGTTCACTACCAGTGTCTACGACACGGTCGTCATCACACTTTTTCAAGACTAATCCCTCGTCTTGATGCGAACAACTTGTTCGAATTTTCCTCCGTTCACTACCAGGGGACGTAGAGTTTTTCTTCACTGAAGATTGATGAAATTTTCATACACCTCTTTTGTATTCTAATCTTTACGAACCAGTTTTAAAAAAGATTACATTACACACCCATTATTAAACCTCGCAGTGAGTATTTTTCCTTGTTGTGTATGCTTACACCTTTTGTACAAGAAGACTATTTTCCTGAACTTTCATTCTGAAGAAACTTTTCCCGCCTTAGCCATTTTGATTTTTCGTTTTGGTGCGGATCTTTAACATACTATTAGTCACTACACTATACAATTTACCAACTGGCTAAGAAGAGCCTTTGCTTTTCTGATGGTCCCCACTGGGTGAGACCAAATATTTGTTATTAAAATAAAGTTCTATATTTGTCTTCCACCAGACTCGTTTTGTCGTTTCCTCCTGGCTATCTATATTTTACTATTTTTTATGCATGTGTTAAATGACCCTTTTTCCTCGCTAAAGATCTCACATTTATTATTTTTACTTTGTTAGTGGATTCGATAGTCGGAAGTAGTGTCTGGCACAAGGCCACCTTTTCGTAGGCCAGCACTGCATCCTACCGGGTCGGCTACACTGTTACATCAGAGTGTCTATGTCAATGTATGTGGGTATATGTACGTATCTTTTTCGGTGTCTGTGTATAGTAAATTGCATGCACATTTCATTGTGTATGTGTGTGGTTTAATTTTTTTTTTTGTAAAAGGTCGTGCAAATATTTCCTGTCTTGTCACTTTTTTGTGTGTGTATATATCTAAAAATATCTGCGTGCTTATGTATTATAATCTGATTGTGTTTGTATTGTCTTTCGCAAGATGTCATAATCCCATGTATACACATCTATCTCGATAAGGGCAGTCGATCTAAACTTTTATTCCAACGTAATTTCAATAGAAACAAAATGAATAGAATAACATATGTATTTTTCTTTTTTCTCAATAATTTTAAAATTTTAATCTTAGTATAGATTAAATTTACATTTTTGAAATGGGTAGGTTAATTTTAATTTCAAATTTTATCGTACAATTTAATTCTTATTAGTTAGAATAAATTCTATTTTAGTATAAACCTAACTTTAAAGCAGTTAATAGTTATTATAACCTTACTTCGTTGTCAAGTTTTTTGAATTCTCGTATACTTGTATTTTGATTGGTCATTTCAGCTCATGTGACAGCGTTTCCCCTTACGAGAGGTGGTTAATTAATTTGAAACTTTTAAAACCTTTATTCTACAATCTACATTCAACAACCTCACTTGATAAGACACCAGAGGTTTTGAAACAAAATGGCTATTTTTGTAGTGATTTTATAACATACTTATAATTTTTAAATAAATAATTATATATATATATATATATATACAAACATATATTGTTAAATACAACAGACAAAGAATGTCTATTATGTCTGATCATGAGTCGTTCTAAACTGCGTATGTTTGTTTAATTTAATGAATTTTTATATATATATATATATATATATATATATATATATATATATATATATGTGTGTGTGTGTGTGTGTGTGTGTGTGTGTGTGTATGTATATATATATATACATTGTATTTGGGCACAATCCCTCTTTTATGCAAGTTTCATAAAACGACTGACAAGTTTAAGAATTTTATTTTTCTTATTTTCTGTAAGCAAAATTGTGTAGAGACTGTCCAAATGTTTTGTACGTCCGAGTGCTTTTGGCTATACTTTTAGCCATTATAAAGTAAAATTTAACTTGTCATTGCAAAACACAGACAACTCGCTGAATAACGGATGTATACATTTGTTAGCAGCCATCCCCCTCCCCAGCTAAACTTAACCTGACTTTGTAAGTAATATATATTGGCCATATAAGCTGTCTGGGGAAATTAAGACCTTACTACCCCTAATCAAAATCGATGGAATTTTCCTTAACCTTGACAACTCATAATATTAATATTGTCTGCGCTTATAAATTAAGTAAATATCTTAGAAAGTTATTCCTAACATCTCTTGACAATGGAACGCGAATATGGATTTTAAGTTTAATTTTAAATATTTAAATTTATAAATATCGTTTCAGTTTTGAAATATGGAAATTTTCTGTCACGATAGAATTATATTTTTTAAAAAAGAAAATAATTATAATATAGCTCTACTTTTTGTATCGAGCACTTTTTAAAAAACACCAGGTTATAAATCTTACTGTTCTTTCTTAATATTTTTATATATATATATATATATATATATATATATATATATAACAGTGAACATAGAAGTCAACACTTAGAGGCGACAGTCTGTTTCATGCTATATGCAATCGTCAGCACTGGTGGCCTGACGATTGCATATAGCATGAAACAGACTGTCGCCTCTAAGTGTTGACTTTATGTTCACTTATATATTTACACACGCTCTATCTCTGATATTGAGCACTTTATCCCATAAATATAGCACATCTTAAGACTACATTCCTTCATATATATATATATATATATATATATATATATATATATATATATATATATATATATATATATATATATATATATACGCATATGTAAAATAAGTACTTACATTTCTATTATGTATTTAAATTTTGGCACGTATTACTAAAAAGAAAAGCAGCCACGCCGAAAAACGACATTTCGGTTCCATAAGCATTAATAAATTTTTTTAACTGCACGCATCTGTCTTTTACGATCTTCCTTCGACGACGGGTGTGAGGTGGTATTGAATATCTTCCGTGGAGGCATCAATCCAATCAATAAATTGTTGCCAACAAAGTGGCAATGAACAAAAAACAAATACACGATTTCTTCAAATTTTATTAAATAACTGTTTCATAAATTGAAAACAAGAAATAAAATTCTGGTTCTACAAAAATCTCTGCTTTTCTGAGTCCAAGACCAAATGGCACCAGATTTAGAAAGAAAAATAAGGCCGACTTATTGACTGACAAGAAAAGGACGCTTTCCGACAAGCACTGCGACCCTACGCGAAGGTAAAATAAACGAGTTGTTTCTTTTTTAAAAACCTTTTTTTTTTTTTTTATTGTGTACCTGCCGGTTGCTACTGCTACTACGTATATTCACTACAGCCTATAGCCCGTGTTTCTGCTTCTCTTGTGTCGTTGTCGCAATTCGTGTATTTCCCTAATGTAATCGCATCTTCTCCGAAATGCATAATGCTTCACAGAAACTGCGTATAGAGAAATAGAGGGATTGTAATGGTTCAAAAGTTAATTTGAGCTACAGAAGATATAAAGGTATGAAAAGTCTAGTATTATATTCTTACACATATCAACATATTAGCATTAACACATATTCTGGTAGCAACACCTGCGGCTACGCCGGTTGCCAACATTTATAGGCCTCTACATTTTTTCCTTGGGCAACAAGGGTGTCATGGAGAAGAGAGACGTGCTGAATGGCCAACCGCCGATCTCTCAAAACCGTGCCCAAGTCTGCGCCCTCGAGAGGACAAATTATAACAGATCCTGTGCCGCCATCAGCAACTGAGGCATAATTCTTTGGGCACTAATCCATGGTCTCTCAAGACCCACGGATGCCACATATTATTCGTTTAAGATGACGCTTTCTTTCTTTTTAGATATATCTAAACAATACTTATATTTTTTTTCTACGTTAAAATGTCAATGGAATTTGTTGAAAATGTCCAGTATTACATATAGAATCAAGTAAATGGGAATTTTAACTAAAATGGTAACAATATATGGTAAAAAGTAGGCGTCAAATTAACCTTTTCACCATTAGTGTCAGTTTAAATTGACAACTATTTTTTTTTTCATTTCACGTAACCCATCGGAGTCGTACAAGCACCAAATATATTTCAGCCGCAATGGTGTTTGTTGGGCAAGATAGCCTGACGGAGCCAAACACTCTCCAGGCTGGTTTGAATTCAGAGTTTTCCTTCTCCTAGATCGGTTGCCACCCAATGCTATAGAATCCAGTCTATCCCGTTGTCTACTCATAGATTGAAGCAGAGATGGATATATAGTTTTCCCAAGGGTATTAGCATGTAATAAACTCGATTGGAATTCGAACTCGGCTCCCCGATTCCTTAATCTAAGCCGTAATCCATTACTCCACCATATTTTATTTTATTTTATTATTTGTTTTATTTTATTTTTATTATTTATTTTTCATATATCTAAATTAAAATGAGAAACTATAATTTTGCAAAGCGAACATTTCACTGAAATGTATTTGAATATTTTCTGTTTTCACCTGGAATAAACTATAAACATTGCGTAGAAAATTAGTTATAAAATGCTTGAGATAAAATATCTGCTGTTTCTACACAAAAATGGTAATATAATCGACTCAAGTTAATTTCTCAAACAGTTTTATCATCAAGGAAGAGAATTTTTACTTTTTTAGCGTCCTGGGTATGGCGATAAACTACATCCGCGTCCTGGGGAAGACGATAAACTACAACCAGCAGCAAGGCCTCTGATCAGGAAGATTTGAGAAATGTGGAACCACCTCTTAATTTTTGGTGTTCCTATGTCCACCCTGACACGAGGTGGTAGGTGTTAGGGTCCCAGCTAATGCAAATATTTGACCCCAAACTGGGGTCAAAACACTATGGAAGTGAAAAGATAGGTTTTAATACCTTTTGTAAAAGGTTATTACCTGCAATCAATTTTTGAAGAATAAATTTATAACCTTGAAAAAATATTACCAGAAATGCACTGTTGAAAGAAAAAAAATATTAGTAATTCATTTTTGAAAAATAGTATTAACAGCAATAACAATCTTGTCGGTATTGAGGCTGATATGCCGTAAGATAAAATAAAACAAACCAAACTAAAAAAAAAATAAATAAAAAATCGTCAAACCTGGACATTTTTGACGAAAAAATACTACCAGGAATACATTTTTGAAAAAAATATTACCGGCAATATATTTTTGAAGGGGAAAATATTAGCAGCAATACATTTTAAAAAAAAATATATATTAACAGCAATAAAAATCTTGTCGGCATTAAATAACCCATTGAAGTTGATATGCCGTAAAACAAAGCAAAGCAAACCAAAATTACTTTTTTTAATATTTGGTTTGGATTTTAATTATTCATACAAATACAAATAAGATTAAATGCAGCTTGATTTTAATCACAGTAACTTTGTGTCTTTTTAAACTGACCGCTTTTTTTCCCATATATCTAAAAACTAATTATAAACTATCATTTTGGAAAGAGAATATTTCATTGAAACGTGTGGGAAAATTGTCAAGCTTTCATTTGAAACCAAGAAAAATAAAAATCTCAAGCAAAATTCTTACAATATGTGGAAAGAGTTAACCTGACATGAGATATGGGCTGAAATAAGTTTTGTTTATACCTAAATGTACGGGTAAAAATTGTCCAGGGTTATGATCGAGTCTACAAATATCCACAGGGGATTTTGGCCATATCATATTGAAACACTTCTTTCCCTACGATCACCGAAGTTAAGCAAAGCCGAGTATGGTCAGTAACTGGATGGTAAACAGTTACGAATACCAGGTGTTGTAATCTTAAAAGTGTGTGTGTGTGTGTGTGTGTGTTATAATGGATAATGGCACGGATTTTTTATCGGAGAGCTGATTTTCAGTTCAAGTCGGGTTTGCAATATTCCCTTAGACCCAAAATAACCTTGGGAAAGGTACTAATTCACCTCTTCTCACCCTCACTCTTTTGACTAATTAGTAATACTTGTATCAGGAAACGCATTATTATCTCAAAAAATTTCTAAGAGCCGGCAAAAAAGTTAAACTCTGCAAAATTTCTTAGGTAACATACAAAAGGTTGATAAACCGTAAAAACTATCAATCATAATCAAGCAAGTATCCACTCAGAATTTGAAACCTTTTTTGGTGGGGTTGCTCTTTTGTTGGCTCATATTAGCACGCGCCAAAGTAATATTATTGTACAAAGAGTATAATTGAATAAGGGGGCTGTGATCTCCATTTTTCCCTACATATGTGGACAGCAGACGATCTGTCTAAGCTATATGGATGAATTATCGGAGAAAATACAAAAAGATATGTGGTCCATATAACATCGGGACGACCCTCAAAAATTTAACAGTAGAAATATAATTATATTTAAAATAGATGTAAAAAGGTGTTTTTTTGGAATATGAAATGTTTCTACCAAATTCAATTTATGATGAAACTGATGAACCCCAATGTTATCCTACAAGATTTTCAGAAAAAGATGCCATGTTTTTACTCGCACAATCGTGAGATTATGTGAAAGCTGACATTTTAAGAAGAGCATGGCGGGGGAGGGACCTGTCCTGGGGTAGAACTAGTGTTGCAGAAAGTAATGTAAGCAAAAGTGAAACAAATTGTTTATAAAAAGAACGAGAGGGACAGAAAATTATTGAAACTTGACAGATTCATGCTGAATGCAAAAATCTTCAGTCTCTTGATTAAGATGATGTCATAGCATGGCTCGGTCGAGAAGTAGAAATAGGAGTGAGACTATAATAAACTACCAAAGTAAGGAAGAAAGATTATCATGGAAAAAAGTAGAGAAGTTTATTGAAACACTACTCAAATTCATTGAGCAAAACCCTTGTTTCAAAGTCCACTGGAATATCCAGACACTCGCATTACAAAATGACATGCGCCCTGGATATGACGATAAACTCGTCCTGGGTAAGACGACAAATTACATCCGTGTCCTGGGTCATATGATAAACTACATCCGCGTCCTGGGTAAGACGACAAACCACATCCGCATCCTGGGTAAGACAACAAACTACATCCGCGTCCTAGGTGAGACAACAAACTACATCCGCATCCTGGGTAAGACAACAAACTACATCCGCGTCTTGGGTAAGACGACAAACTACATCCGCATCCTGGGTAAGACAACAAACTACATCCGCGTCCTGGGTGAGACAACAAACTACATCCGCATCCTGGGTAAGACAACAAACTACATCCGCGTCCTGGGTAAGACGACAAACTACATCCGCATCTTGGGTAAGACAACAAAATACATCCGCGTCCTGGGTGAGACAACAAACTACATCCGCATCCTGGGTAAGACAACAAACTACATCCGCGTCCTGGGTAAGACGACAAACTACATCCGCATCCTGGGTAAGACGATAAACTACATCCAAAAGCAAGGCCTCTGAGCAAGAAGTTTTGAGCAGCATAAAACTACTTCTTAATTGTTGGTGTTCCCAGGTCCATCTTGACATGGGGTGGTAGCACCTGTTAATATCTGAGGTATGGGCAAATAGTTGTCTCTCCCCCTCCCACAAAAAATGTCTGGGCTCAAAACACTATGAAAGGGTGAAAATAGGTTTTAATACTAGCAATTCTTTTTTGTAAAAAAATTATTGCTAGCAATGAATTTTTGAAGGTAAACTTATAACCTGCAATACATTATTACCAGCAATACATTTTTGACAAAAAAATACCTTCAATACACTTTAGGAAACAAATATTATCAGCATTTTGGGAAAAATCTTACAAACAGTAAATTTTTGAAAAAAATACATTCAATACACTTTTGGAAAGAAATATTAGCATCAATACATATTGGGAAAAATCTTACCAACAATACATTTTTTGAAAAATACCTTCAATACACGTTTGGAAACAAAGATTAGAATCAATACATATTGGGAAAAACTACCAACAATATATTTTTGAAAAAATACCTTAAATACACTTTTGAAAACAAATGTTAGCAGCAATACATTTTGGAAAAAAATTTACCAGCAATACACTCTTGAAAAAATACCTTCAATACACTTTTGGAAACAAATATTAGCAGCAATACATTTTCGGAAAAGTTTTACAAACAATAATTTTTTGAGAAAAAATACCTTCAATACACTTTTGGAAACAAATATTAATAGTAATACATTTTGGGAAAAATCTTACAAAAAATAAATTTTTTGAAAAAAAAAATCCTTCAACACACTTTTGGAAACAAATATTAGCATCAATACATATTGGGAAAGATCTTACCAACAATACGTTTTGGGGAGAAATATTACCAACAATAAAAAACCTTGACAGCATCAAATCACCCATTAAGGTTGATATGTCGTAAAATAAATCACACGAAACAAAATGAAATCATCAAAAGGAAACTGCAAAGTGAAAGAATGTCGTATTCGCATCACAATCGGCGCAGAAGCATCTGTCATGAAAGCAAATGAAGAATGCATTGAAATTCAGGAAGATCTGACAATAGAAGAATGATAGATTTATAAATTTCATAAATTTATAAACATCTCTTAAAGTGTCTTACTTACAAATTACAATATTTATTTGGCACAAATTTATTACAGTTGGTTGTCAGTTATTGTTTTATGTGTTCGATCTACACTTTAAATAAAAACGAATCAACGTTACAAACTACCTTTTGCATCCTAAACTCTAAAACAAATTTAAGTATGCCACAGCAACCTTTGGATCCTCGAATCCGAACAGTACACTCAATACTGAACATCTCAATTGTTTGATTTAGAAGAGTTCTACTAACTCTTTCTCTCTCATTCTCTCACTCCCCCTCCGCAATTTTTAAAATCTTTATATTGAATTTTTTATTTTTCTTTCTTTCTCTTTTAATATTAGTTCTCTTCCTTTTTCTTTTTTCCTCTCCCTTTTCTTTTCGTCTGGACAAATTGACTCTATTACAAGAACTACAATCTGAAGAGAGGAATCTTTGTACAGTCCTGAAATAAATTAAAAACGAATACCCTTTTAAGGATTGTCTGGACTTATTATTATATTGCACTGTTACTTACATGGAACTCTTTTTAGATCAATGTCCTCCTTGGAATTATCCTTACTAATTATCAATTGATATATATATATATATATATATATATATATATATATATATATATATATATATATATATATTATTATTATTATTAGTAGTATTATTATTATTAATAGAAATCTTATAAGTACTGGTTCGGAAAACCTTCGGTGTCTTGATTTGCAAATAAACAAGCCAATACCAAAGGGAAAAAAAAAAAACCAAGAACCTGTACGTTAAATGAAAGTAATCGTCCAGCATGCGAGTCCAAGGCCCAAAGAAAAATACCCCGATGCGGGTACCCCAACACAACTAAATAAAGTGCTCAATACAGTAAGTAGAGCAGACCTCGTTAAACCTAGAGAGCCAGACAAACCTACCAAGTTTTTCACTCAGTGGATCGTCAGGGAAGGCTGGTAGCTTTCCCCTGACGATCAACTTAGGTGAAACCTTGGTAGGTTGGTCTGGCTTTCTAGGTTTAGCTATATATATATATATATATATATATATATATATTTTTATATATATATATATATATATTTAATTAATATTTTTATAGTTAATATATTTATATATATATATATATATTATCAAAAAAATACAATTAAAAAAAAGTTCTGTTTCATCTTTAAACATTTTTTATAAATTTGAAATATATAATCCGGTTTTTCTTATTGATATTTTTATTTTTGTGTGTGTGTGTGTGTGTGTAAGCAAATATATATATAAATGAAAATAGTGCTCAAAATATAAATTTTATGTTAAAGCAAAATATTATAAATTTAACTGATTTAAAATATGTTTTTTTTCGCAGATACACAGGTTCTGTTTACCATGTTTCAAAAGCCGAAGAAGATGATTTCCTAAAATTTTCAAATTTTTTAAATTTAATTATACAATTAAATAAAAGAAATTAGTTCTGATTTCATCTTCTAAAAAAGCGAATTTTATATAAATTTGTCCAAAAATTTTAGCTTGGTTTTGAAATATTGATAATTTTGTAGCGAAGGAACCGTTATTTTAAATCAGTTAGTTTATAAATATATATATATATATATATATATATATATATATATATATATATATATATATTGTGTGTGTGTGTGTTTGAAAGTGGGGTCATATAAATATTCTTGAGAATTACGTTAGTGTTTCGGGCCTTCCTAAGGTTACTAAATTTCAAGGTATATCTCATGACGTAGGTACTTTTTCTACCAGTGCATACCAGTATGGAAAAGGTGATCAATAACTGTTTGTTTTTACGTTTACATTTATGCTACAAATAACATAACTATATATTTTTTATTTTCTATATAAAAATTCACAACTAATTATTATATAAATAATTAGCTATAAGTCCAATATATATATATATATATATATATATATATATATATATATAATCATTTATTTAAAATATGATTCCATCGCTAAAGTACCAAGATCTGTTCCAATTTCGCTTGAACATGGAACTGAGCTTGGTACTTCAATTCAATTTAATTCTAATAATTATATTGAAGTTTTCGGTTCCTGTTTTGAAACATGAGAACTCTTATGTAGGGATGGAATCATATTTTTAAATAAATAATTATATTTAGGCTCTACTTTTGTATCGAGCAGTGTTTTTTTGATTATTTACCTAAAGAGTTCTTTCCTATTTTCTATATATTTTCTCTCTCACTCACACACACACACACACATACATACATGCATATATATATATATATATATATATATATATATATATATATATATATGTGTGTGTTTATGTGAGCGTGTTAAACGGTAGGTGGTGTGTATGATGCATGTTTTAAATTTGACAATAGTATACACTTTTCCATGACATTGATAGAAACGATGTCAATTTTCTTTAAATTTCGTATCTTAGCCGCTCAAATATTTATTTGTTTTGAAATATAACCGATTTTTCATTTGTTTTAATTAAAACAAACTATTCATAAAGATCTAAACTCATTTAAATTTAAATTAATTATTTAAATTAATTATAACGAGAATCAACTTTTCAGGTTAATCATTTCAAAGTGGGCACAAACTGAAAACTGACAAATAGTCAGATAATTTCTACTTGAAATGCGTGGTGTGTCATTAATGATTAGTAACATTAAAAAAAAATCAATATCTGTATTTCTCTTAGTTGGTTAATCTTGATTTCAAATAATCATATTGCATTTTTAGTCGTATTCAATTTCGAAAATTCGAGAACAGGTTATTCCAAAAGCCGCAATAGAAGCCGATTAACTTACACTAAAATAAAATCCAAGTAGGTAGTGAACATGTTCAAATTGGTGGGATAAAAATTGCTAATTTCGTAATACAAGATAACCAAAAAATTTCTGTCCGTTTTTAAAGGAAAAAAAAGAAAACACTTCACAGTATGTGTAACTTATATTTAGTCTTCGAAGTAATCGCCATCGGCATCCAGCACCTTCTGCCAACGTGTCTCCAGCTGTTCAATGCCCTTGCGGTAGAACTCGAGAGGTTTTGACGCGAAGAAGTCTATGAGGACTTTGCGCAAGTCTGCTTCATTGGTGAAGGATTTCTCACGAAGATGATTATGCAGGGAGTGGAAGAGGTGGTAATGGGATGGCGCAAGGTCAGGTGAATAAGGTGGATGGCACAAAGTCTCCCACCCAAGTTGCTCTATGGTATCCCTGACCACTCGTGCGACATGTGGCCTGACGTTGTCGTGGAGGAAAAGCACACCTTTGCGATTCACAAGTGCTGGCTCCTTCTGGCGCAATGCCTGTTGCACACGTTTCAATTGCTGCGAGTATAGGACTCGAGTGACTGTTTGGCAGGTTGGTGGCAGTTCATAATGAACCACTTGACGACCTGTCCACCAGACACAAAGCATAATCTTGCGTGGGTGCATAGGCGGTCTAGCGGTGTGATGGACAGCATCCTGAGGAGACAACCAATGTCTGGAACGCTTGGGGGTTTCGTAGAGAACCCACTTTTCATCACTGGTAAGCACTCGATTGAATAAAGATGTGGTACGGTGGCGAGAAAGCAGCGATACTCAGGCTGCCACTCGTCCCTTGTGGACCTCCAACAGCGTTTGCGGAACCCACTTACTCAGTTTGTACGTCTTACCTAGGCGGTGCAGGTGAAGTCTAACTGTTTCATCGGAAACGTCGAACTGTCTTGCAACACGTTAGACTACTGTCCTCTTCAATGGCCGCCTTCAGGACTCCGTCATTCAAGACTGTGGTCGTCCACTGCGAGGCTCATCATGGAGAGACAAATCTCTCGATTTTGTCATTAAATGATTACAAGGAGATGATATGTCATTAAGCAAGAAATCAATAGTATTGATATAAAGTTTTTCTATAATGACCAATATTCTTCTACAGTAAAATGACTACATTTTTACAGAAATACATTGCCAAAAAAAGAAAAATTAAGAAAACTATGCTCTGCTACTTTTACCAAAATATCCACTGCTAACCTGAACAACGCTTTCCTACTGTCTTCGAAATATTCACTGCTAACCTCTGGATTCTATACTCAAAGACGACCATCATCAGGAACAATACAGGTTCTCAGATATCGCATACGCAACAAGAATGTAATGTCCACATCAGGATTATGGCGACGAGGCTGCGCATACACACATAGACTCACATAAATGAGATGATGTGCAATCATAAAGATTTATGTCTTGCGTCATTGCTTAGACTACACGTGTCAATATTAATCGGTGAGGCCATTTCCATGCAGTCTAATGAGGATGCAACTCGGGTAAATAGTATATGTCTTTGAGATGTGCTGGCTCTCCACTATGCAGCAGCTAAACACGTTAGACTAGAGGAAGAGGCATCCTAAAAACCAAGCAAGGTGCTTAGAAACGGGAAAAATGAATAGAAACAAAGAAAAGAGTGCTGGATTGCTATGTGATCTCCATCGTCTTCCATGACAGGAAGTTTCGAAGAATTTCCATAGGGATGGATGAGGAAGAAAAGAATTAGGAACATCATAAATATGCTTCTACAGAAGGATACTGATGGATGGATAGAATAAGCAAGAAGTAAGTGTGAAAGAAAATAGCAACAGAAGGACCCACTTATATTCAGAATCGGGAAAAGAATTATTTGCATATACAGTGATGAAAAAGGGCTTGAAGAACTGAATTCTTACGGGGTGTATTGAGGGCGAGTGAGATTAGGGGAAATCAGCGAGCCACTTACCTGGTGAGCTTTTTTGAATGGATGGCGGGACAGGGGAAAAAAAACTGCTAAGATCCACACGTGATAGAAAGTTGAGGAGAACCATGATCGCCTATGTCTTGAAGGAACGCGACGCATAGACTTTATTTTGGCATGAAGCGTAAATAGACCAATGAGTATTGACATCACTCCAGTGGTAATGGTATGCGAAACTAGCTGGATAACTGCAGTTATGTAGCGCTCGTTTTCCCACCATTTGCGACAACGAGTTCAAAATAAATACATTCGTAACGAGACATACTTATTTTTCTTTATCGTTTATATAGCTTTTTTCGTCTTTTTGTCAATACATTGGCACGCCGATATGTCAAGCATATCTCGAAGAGAACAGAAAAGCTCCATTATGAAACTCTTAGAAGGCAAGGTCGAACGGTTACTGTACGAAAAAAAAAAGATCGTCTAGCATTTAATGATCACACGAGTCGAAAAATCGATTAGTGGTCATTAGGATGCAGTCGATGCGGAAAGGAAGGCGAAAAGAGTTGGTGGTTCAGTCTTTGATGGAGGCCCGTCAATCGACAAAGGAGAGTAAAAAAAAAAAAAAAAAAAACAAAAAAAACAAATAAGCACTGTCTTGTTTACGGTATAATAACGTTCACACGAGAAATGTTAATGCTAAAATGTAATGAAACGAAACGAAACGAAAGCGTAGGCGAAGGGACGAGACGGAACGAAACGAGTCAAAAGTTTCCTGTTTGAATTTTTAATGAACCACCTCAAGAAAGCTGAGAAAAATAACAGAATACCATAAAAGGTAAGAGTAAATCCTAAATAGATCGATGTCGAGTTGGTTAGATACGTGTTTAGCTTTAGAGTAATCGTATAATCAGTGGGATGTGCAGAGCAAGACAAGACAACAGGTGATATACAGGTTTTCTCATTATTATCAAGTGTCTTATGAATTGAATTGGATCTTTTTCTAATTGATCCTTTTAGCTTTAAGTTTAAATGATGATCCCTGTCCCTGTTGTGACCTCCTGATTCTTCCCTCTTTTGAAAATTTATTCACCGTTCTCTTGATGGTTCGTGAAAGCTCATTGAAGATGGAAACCAGAGTATGAATGTTGCTACCATTAATGAAGGCTTCAATGATCTATTTTCTCTCAGCATTGCTCAGTTGAGAAGATAGTGAGGCTGACACAAAACGATTTTAACCTGTTCTCTTTCTCTTTCTAGCTGAATAACTCAAAAGGTTTTTCAGTGATTCTTCCGTCAAATGGTGTGAAGATTGTTAAACGTCTTATCTAAAAACCTGGAAAATTTAGTGTTTTTTTTTTTAGATATTAAACATTTTTGGGGAAGGATATTTATGCTGAATCAAGATTTGGACATTTTTGCTCTTGCACATACGACATATCCGTTATGTTATACATACATATATATATATATATATATATATATATATATATATATATATATATATATATATATATATATAAGACATTTTTTATGTTTATACATCTTTTTATAGATACAAATATTTAAGTAAATGCCGTGTTTATAATAAACAGTATTAACAATATTTACCGGCCTGAATGTCCGAGAAAGTTTCATAGAAAATATGGATCCTCCGACAGGAATCAAACCTGTATCCTTTACGGAACCGTCATATAGCCTGATGTGATTTTACCGATTTAGCCACAGAGGAGCGTTTCGGTTAGCAAGATCGATTTTACTGTTTTTAAACTACAACAATTTTTTCTTGTATATTTCAATCATCTGAGGCACGCTTTTTGCCATCCATCGGCATAGGTGATGCTACACTCCAGGAGAGTGACCCGTTGCTTCTTTTTCGGGTTAATATCTTTGCTGACATGAAATAGATATATTATATTGAATCAGCTGCTAGGAAACTTGGTTCATTTTGTCGTGCTAGACAATTGATATTTATAAGTCTACAATTCGGCCGTGCTTCCACGATTGTGCCAAATGTGGTTTGATGCTTCTGCACTATATTCAGAGATCCTGGATAAAATCCAAAGAAAATACGCACAATTATCGGTCCTGACATGGCAATTCGGCTTTAGTTACATTCCCACCTCCGTAATGTAGCCTCCCTGTGGCCTTTCTATAAATACTTTCATGGTAATTGTTCTGATGCACTTCGATCTATGGTACCTAGACTTTATGAATTTAAGCGCAGTACAAGTTTGGCAGCAAGGTCTCATCATTTTACAGATGAAAGTGTAATTTTTCACCGTAAGTTCTATGCTAACAGTTTCTTTATTCTCTATTCCGGCTTCGTGATTTCCAGCAAATTTTATTCCTCAAAAAATTTAAACACACCACCAGTATTTATCTATTGTCTTCTTATATATATATATATATATATATATATATATATATATATATATATATATATATATATTGATGTAAAAATATGTTTTTTTCGCTACACAGTTCTAACCATGTTTCAAAAAATGGAAGCTTTGAAACATGATTAGAACTAATGTAGCGAAAAAACATATTTAAATCAATTAATTTATGATATTAATGCTCTGTAAATTTACATTGAGCACTATTTTGTAAAAATAAAATATCTATAAGAACACCGGATTATATATCTTACTGGTCTTTCTTTTTTATATATATATATATATATATATATATATATATATATATATATATATATATAAAGAAATATAGTCTTAAGACTTGCTATATTTATGGGGTAAAAGTGCTCAATATCAGAGATAGAGTGTGTAAATATAAAAGTGAACATAGAAGTCAACACTTAGAGGCGACAGTCTGTTTTCATGCTATAGGCATACAGCATGAAACTGTCGCCTCTAAGTGTTGATTTCTATGTTCACTTTTTATATATATATATATATATATATATATATATATATATATATATATATATATACAAGGTGTTGCAGCAAAATCCGACACGTGACAAAAAGAAAATTAAATAGGCAATAAAATCAAAAGTTGTATATGGAGAGACCCGACAGTATATTTAGCAACAGTTTGAGTTCTATTCTACATTATTTTTCAATGTAACCGTCGCTGTCGGCGACGACGATCATCTCAAGGCGGGCGCGAAATGAGTCACACGGTTTGGCGACCATGTCCTTGAGCATAACGGCGAACGCCTCCACGATGGCAGCCTTTAGAGAGTCGAACGTGTTGTGGGCGTGCTTGTTGGTCTTGGCCTCGATCACGCCCCAGACGAAATAGGCAAGAGGTTCGCAGTCGGGTGAAGAGGGCGGCCATAATTACGTCGACCAGTGGTGAGGAACATTGTTGAGCAGCCACGCCTAGGTCGCCTTGGCCTTGTGTACAGCAGCGGGGTTCTGCTGGAAGACGTAGGGGCGTCTGGAGGCGATCTCGTCCATCAAGGGCTTCACTACGCTCCTCAGCACCTCCTGGTAGATCTCATCGGTGACTCCTATGCCCTTTTGAAAGAAGAACAAAGGCATGACGTCACCCACGCTGGAGATGACACCAAGGACTATGACCGAGGAGGGAAACTTCGCATGCTTCACGACGGGAACCTCCTCTATGTCTTTGCAGATCCACCTGTTGTTCTGCCTGTTGCTCGTCTGGTTCTGGATGAAATTCTTTTCATCAGAGAAGAACCTCAGCATCCCGGCAGACACGTGCTTGAGCTCGTTCAGCAAACCTGCCGCCTTGACATTCCCCGACTTTTTGGAGGCATTCCTGATGAGCATGCGATGAGACCTGCGGTAGGAGGAATAACCAATGTCCTTCTTGATCGTTCGGCAGATCGTCTTGTGACAACCCAAGTCAGCAGCGATCTTGGCGTAGATCTGGCTTCAATCATTGTCGACTGTCTCCTTGACGACGGCGACGAACTCGTCGGTCCTAACGGCCAAAGAACGAACGTTGTGGGCCTTTCGTTTGGCAGTAAACTCGTCCTTGTTCTCACACGCCTTCAACTTCCTCCAAATGTCCATGATCATAGTCCTCTTGAACCCAAACCAGGCCATCACTTCCGCAGGCTTCTTCCCGACGCGAAAAGAAGGTACATCTGCTCTGCGCTCATATTCCATCCTGGAAATTGTTAGAAAGAAAAACGTTAGTTACTGGTCAAACTGTCGGGTATCTGCTTATACAACTTTTGTTTTTATTGCCTATTTCGTTTATATAATATGCCTTTAAATTACTTGGGGAACATGGGTCGCAAGATATCATTGCGGTTTCTGTAACAAGGCAGTTTTTACAACTTCCAACATGGAGGATTAGTATCTGTCTATATTTCTGAGATGTATCATGTATACTATTTACATTGCTCGGACTATCATCCTCATCTTTGTTGAAATATTTATCACAATGTTTTAGACATGACACGTGGAACTAGAACAGTCTACCCCAGCGAGCTAAATAAAGGGTTCAGTTCGACATTGCCACCACCTGAAGAAGGCCGGAGCGTACAACGGCCGAAACGTTGTGATACATATGGCAACAAAGATGAGAATGATAGTTCGAGCAATGTAAATAATGGAGGATCAGGATGTTTTGAATTCAGAGTTACCGCCCAAAGATACAGAACCCGGTCTGTCCTATTAACCGATAGCAGGCGGGGAGAAGATGAGGATCCATATCTTTCCCAAGGTTATTAACGCATAAGTGAATGTAATGGATTCGACCGGAACTCGAACTCGGCACCCCGATTCCTCAATCACCGCCGCTATCCATGACTCCACCATTCATCCTTGTCTTCTTAATTCTGTTATTTTATTGTTCTTGCTCCTTAATGTAACTTTTTCGTTCTCTTATTCTTTCGTAATCACTAACACCTTGTGCCGAAGGGGCTTTATTGCCTTCCTTAGGGAGAAATGAGTAAAGAAAAAGCACATAATCTCCTTTGTGTTTAACAACTCTCCCATATCGTTTTGATTCCATTTTCGTAGAAACATCGTGTTTCTTTTTATGGAAGAGTTTTTCAACTGACTGTAGAAAATCGAAATTTTTTTGTCATTTAAATTTAAAATTGTTCTTTAGAGGAAAGAACCAAATGAAAACCGAAAGTAAACAAATCAGGAGAATACCATTGTTGCTGGAGGGTTTCCCATTTGATTTCTTTAACCTTTTGTCCCGTCTGTTTTGCTACATGAGGTCTTGCGTTTTCGTGGTGGAAAATGAAACCTTTTCGATTTGTCAAAATCGGCCGTTTTTCTTGAATCCAGTCTTTTCAAATAGAGAAAGGCAGCTGATATATCGATTTACAAACATTTAGCAATCTCTTCCGTCGAAATCTTCGATTTATCCTCCACGATGGCAAGCAGAGCGTCTTCGTCGGCATCGGAAGGTCGCCCGGGCGTGGTTGATCGGTTAGGTTAAAATCAACTTGACGAAATCTGTCAAACCACTTTTTGACCGCACGATCGAAATAAACTTTCGGAATATTTTTTGTCGGAGTTTCGACGTTTACTCCTTTCCGAAATTCACAGAGTATAATATAGCGAAAGTGCAACTTTTTATCCTCCATCTTTAAAGCAGTCATTTGTTGACAAAACGTCAACTGTCAACCAAGTCTGACCCGCAAAGGAATGATGCAAGGTTTCAATCTAGAACGCACCAGAAAACGGCAGCAAAATAAACACCAGTGTCTGGTTGCGGTCATTTTATAACGATTCACTAAGCATAGTCTAGGTGCGGCACAAGGCCAAAAGTATAAAGAGCCTAGTGAGTATGTAATTGATCTAACGAGAGAGTCTTGCTAACCGCTGCAACACGCCGAAGTTCTCTTGCAGTCATTTTATATTAACAATGAAAATCGCGGACGAATAGATGCAATGTTGTTTTTCGAAGCGTAGCTTAAATGTGGCATAAGGCTAAATGTATGTGGGGCCCAGGGAAGATCGAACCCACTATTCAGTCGTAACTGATCTAGCGAAACTAGCTTGTTAACCATTACACCACATCAAAGTGTCCAAAATGATATTTTAAGTGTAGTTTAGTTTGGTTTGGTTTAGATGTTTTTGTTTTGGTTTGTTTTCTTTTATGGCATATCAATCTCAATGGGTTATTTAATGCCGACATTTTTTTTATTTCTGGTTATATTTTTTTCCCAAAATGCATTGTTTGTAATATTTTTCCGTCTTCAAACATGTATTGCTGGTAATTATTTTTTTTTTTCAAAAATATATTGCTGGTAATAATGTATTTATGCCAATAATTTTTTCCTTGAAAAGTTTACTGCTCGAAATAATTTTTTACAAAAAAGCATTTCTGATATTAAAACCTATATTTACACTTTCAATTTTTGACCCCAGTTTTCGGGCTAACTATTTACCTATAGCTGGGACCCTAACAGGTGCTATCACTCCGGTCAGGGTGGACCAGCAATTAAGAGGTTATTTCCACGCTCCTCAAAACCTCCTGATAAGAAGCCTTGCTGTCGGACGTAGTTTATCGTCTTACCCAGGACGCCATTACTTCCTGTTCGTGCTGCTTTCTTCATGAGCGTACATCGTCACGAAAGAATAAAAACAACACGAAACAAACTTAAAAGAAAATAGAAATGTGGTTAAAATTATAACGAAAAATAGGAGCGTATAAGCAATAAGTCTTAAAGAAAATGGCAACAGAAAGGATAGTTCTACTCAGGAGCAGAAAAAGTCAGCTGAAATTCCTTGTAAATCTAAAATGGAAAGAAGCTTAGAACGAATTCACTCTCCTGGGGCATATTGAGGCCATAAGAGATAGGGAAATTGTTATATTCCGTGCGAATAGGAATATGGAATGGACAAACACGGTGGATAAATAGTAAAAGGTTTATTGTTGAAACTAGTACAAGAAGCAAGGAAGTAATAGTTATGCGCACGGTCGTCGCAAGTCAGTACAGTTGCGTGCGTGCTGTTCTCGGAAGGCTGCTAGTTCTTGCAGATCCCAGCTCGACTCTATTTAGTAACTGCCCCACGCAGTCACATGTGGCACAAGGCCGAATTTAAAGTGGGGTTCCCGAGCCCGGAGGCTCGGCCAAAAAATCCCCGTATACCCCGCATAAACGGGGTCGCCTCTGTCTACTTCCCTGGACGAAGCTCTGCCCTTCGGCATAGACTCGTCCGGGTTCCTCTCTGCCCGAAGGCAGAGAGTTCGATTAGCGCAGCTGTGAAAGATCCCAGTGTGACGCTATTTAGTAACTTCCCCACGCAGTCACATGTGGCACAAGGCCGAATTTAAAATGGGGTCGAAAAATGAGATGTGCGGGTAGCATAACGGATATCGGCACAGAAAATGGCATCAGCGACCAGAGTTTACTATTTTGTGTTCCCTTTTTGCACGCATGCACTTGTGAAAGGCATGGATCCAACTTATTGCTCATTCAGCTATTTTTAAAATACATAGACTGAGATATTACGTGGCAACAAGGCTAAGAGAAGGAAAACTCTGAATTTCAAGCCACAGAGCAGGCAACGGAGAACTACTCCACTATCTTTCCTAAAAATGCTTGGCAATTCACAGATAACAAAGCGAATGAAACTGTTGAGATCCTTGATCGCCTCTATCCTAAATGGACATGGCATTAAAGAAAAATAAAAAATAATAATTTGGAAAAATGGCTTTTAGAATGCCTGTGTGTTATGATTGCTAGAGAGACAATGAGAAAGAGTGTGACTGTGTCAAACACATAATGATATATAAAAATTATTTATGCTCAGCATTTACTTATGTGTAGACAATCCGGATTGGTCAATTATTGAGATATCTGTCTATATTTCTGAGATGAGGTATTATGTACATTATTTACATTATTCGGACTATTGTCCTCATCTTTTTCACCATATTTATTACAACGTTTCAGCCTTTCAGTATC
>CAHIKZ030004191.1:1322500-1332500 GCA_903632075.3 Acanthosepion pharaonis
AAAGTCTAGACCGAAAACTCTCTTGATTTAAATCCAATCAAGACTCTGTGGTCAATCTGCAAGGAACGACCTCGTGGAATGGACATAGGAATTGCTAATATGTGCACTGGGTCATGTTTCATTGGGAAAATATAGAAAAAAGTAAATAATAACGGAATTATTCGTTTTATTTCAATTAATTTGCATAAATGTGTACTTTATTGTACACTTCAGACAAGGATTGTTTTGTGATTTTCCAAGAGGGTTTCTATTATAATTCGTAAAAGTCGCTTTTTGTTCTAGCGTGTGAAAACAACAATTATAAAAATGGTCTTAATAACTTTCAACAACTAATTCTCATTCACAAGAATGGAATATATTATGATGACAAAAAAACCCCAAAACTTTTGATGTCTTCCTTATTTCCATCCAGACGTTTGGTGTTTGGAACAAAAGAATTTTAGTCTTATTTTGACACGTTAATGGTTTTATTTTTGGTCTGATTGTCGCAAATGTAAGACCGTTACAAGAAGTGGATAGATTCGTCTGGTTTGTGGTTTAATTATTTATATTTAATACATTTGTTTCCTAGGTTGAAAGATATGTAATACATTTTTTCAATTTCCCGTTTTGTTTTCGTCATTAAGCTTGCAAATATTTCTGTTTATGTTGTGTGTCATTTTGTGTTGTCTGAGATTATCTATTCGTTGGTGTGTGACGTGTTTTATGGTTAGTATAAATATTTTCATTATTAATCTAAAGCTAGTCTTTTCTGTCTCTGTTTCTTTTTATTCCAACTTTTTTCAGTCGAATACTCTCCTACCTTTAAAGTATGTAGCGTAAATATTTTCATTATTCATCTAAAGCAGCGTTTCTCAACAGTGGTTTTCCGAAACCCTAAGGTTCCGCAAAAGGTCCCCAAGGTTTCCCAGAGAACAGGTGAGATAAGCTAATGTACTTTTAACTTTTTATTTAATTTCATATCCGTAATATTACTAAACACACACAATATATTCTTGGTTACTGTAATCTTGTAATATAGACATCATCCTATCTAAACTATTATGTTATTAAAATATATATTAATTTTAATATATTATTCGTTATGATTGTACAAAGATGGCAGTTACGATCTAATGTAAATGTGTTCTGGCATTAAATAACCAGCAAAAGGGTGATAATCCGTAAAGTAACTCAATTAGTCAACCAAACTCTTTTGTAGTGCCATATCAACGTTGTCTCAAATTTCTTCTTTAATCAGTTCCTGTACTTCAGCGTTTCTTACCCGGGGTTCCACGGATCCCCCTTGCTCCAGCAAAACGTCCCCAAGGGTTCGCAAGAACAGGTGAGATAAGCTAATCCACTTTTGACTTTTTATTACTTTTTATTAATCTTTTATTGACTTTTCATATACGTAATATAACTAAACACTTACAATATATTCTTGGTTATTGTAATCTTGTAATATAGACATCATCCTATCTAACCTATTATGTTATTAAAAATATATATTAATATATTATTCGTTATGATTGTACAAAGATGGCAGTTACGATTTAATGTAATCGTTTTTTAGTTTATTTAGAAATGCCCCTAATACGCAGGGGATTACAGTGAGTGAAAGTGAGAGAAAAGACTGATTATAGGGTGGATCAGCGTTTCTCAACTGAGGTTCCCTGAACCCCTAAAGTTTCGCAAACAGCCCCCAGGGTTCCCGGAGAACAGGTGATATAAGCTAATGCACTTTTGACTTTTTATTTAATTTCATATACGTAATATTACTAAACACACACAATATATTCTTGGTTATTGCAATGTTGAAATGTAGACATCATCCTTTCTAACCTATTATGTTATTAAAAAATATAATCATTGGGAATATATTTACTGATGTCTGTACAGCGCCAGTGTGAAACTACCTTCGCTAGTCAGGGCCCACTCAGCGAACACGACATGTAGTTAAAGTTACCTAATTCTTTGATTTTTCTTTATTTTTTTGGAAATATCTAATCACACAATGTGGCAATTTTTGAAGAAACATTCCGAAAATTCAGAATGAACAATATGAATTTTATTTAGCATTACCAAAAAATTTAACAAAGAAGTATTAATTTTGCCTTACACCATTTATTCAAAAATATATTCTATGATATTTAACACGTGGACTACGATGAAAATAAAATGAGAAAGATATGGTATATAATTTTGTTTTTTTTGCGCAATGGTTCCTTGGGATATGTAATTTTTTAAGGGTTACGCAAAAGAAAAAAAGTTTGCGAAACGCTGATCTAAACCTAATCTTTTCTTTATCATATTGCTGCTTACCATTCCAAGTCGAATACTCTACGACCTTTAAAATAAGTAGCGTAAGTATTTTTTATTATCAATCTTACGCTAGTCTTTTCTTTAAGTTATTCTTGTTTTTTTGTTTTTTTTAATTTCAACTTTTCGATGGAGTGTAGGCAACGAGTGGAATGGTGAAATACTTGAGAAATTCCGAGTTGGAATTCGTAACGAACACAGTGAAAAATGGGTTCAATGTACCGCGAATGACTAGGTAGAATCCAACGCCTGGTTTCAAGTACACTGAAGATCAATAAGGTCATGGAATTGTCCCAGAGGAGAAACAAAAATCTAAATCGACTACATGACGATTAACAAAAGTTTTAGGAGTGAAGTTGTACACGGTAAAAATCTATTCAAGTGTCGACAGCAAAGGCGAACACCTCCCAGTTATATGTAAACTGACAATAAAACAACGGAAATTGAAGAGGCCTATGACAGTACCCAAATTGCAATAAGACAGACGCTGGAACGACCGGCATCTGAAGGAGAAATATATGGACAGTGTGAAAAGCAGATACAATGGACAAGTAGGACACACTAAGAGAAACTTTTGTGACATCAGCAAATGAGATTGTTGTGACCAAGTAAATGGTTAAGAAATAACAAAACAAGAGTTTGCAGAGTTAGTTTATTGAAAAGTAAATACAACAGAAGAGTGTTAAACGACTTGCGAGTGTGTATGTATTGACCACCGGTCAGTCTATATCACTGTTCATATTTAACAACCCCCACCACGAGGGATGTATGTGGCACAAGTCCGAGTTTACTGTGGGTTCTCCGAACCCGTAGGCTCGGACAAAAATATTCCCTTAAAACCCGTATAAATGGGTTCAGTTTTTGTCTCCCTCCTCGGAAAAATCTCTGCCCTTTGGCAAAGCCTTGTTCGAGTTCCTCTCTGCTCAAGGCAGAGAGTTCAACAGTAACGAAAAGGCTATATCACTGTTATATTTAACACCCCTCCCACCATGAGGGTAGTATGTGGCACAAGGCCGAGTTTACCGTGAGTTCTCCGAGTTCATAGGCTTGGCCAAAAATATTCCCTTAGAACCCGCATAAGCAGGTTCGGGTCTGTCTACCTCCCCGGACGAAACTCTGCCCTTCGGGACAGCCTCGTCCGAGTTCTTATATGCTGAAGGCAGAGAGTTCGACAGTAACGAATTGGCTAGACCACTGTTCCCCGCTTTATCATTGTTAATATTTAACAGCCCCACCACGAGGGTGTATGTGGCACAAGGCCGGTTTATTGTGGGTTCTCCGAGCCCTTAGGCTCGGCCAAAAATATTCCCTTTGAACCCACCTAAACGGGTTCAGAGACTGTCTACCACCTCGGACGAAACTTTCCCCTTCGGCAAAGCCTCGTCCGGGTTCCTCTCTGCTCAAGGAAAGAGAGTTTGACAGTTGAACAGGCAATACAAATGTTCCCCCCGTGGCGTACTTTTCCTACTACTTTATAGTAAATGGAAGAGTCCCCCGGTCGCAGCGCCAACTGTGACGTTCTATCCTGATCTACCACGGCGCCAGTTGTGACGTGGCCGTTCAGGGTCCTATCCCGGTCACGACACCAGATGTGACGTCCCTAAACAGCACCAATTGTGACGTCTTCGCCGCGGTACCAGCTGTTCGCTCCTCGCTGCTCCGTCCGGGTGTCGCTGCTCCAAACGTGACGTTCTAACCCTTTGGTGATTCGGGTAGGAATCTGGTTAGATTTGATATCAGCCTCGCCGTTCCCAACCTGCTTCCAACGCCTGGTTACCAAGGTAACTGCACTGATCTCCAGTCTGCCCACCCACGTTGTGAATTGATCTTAGACAGACGAGATCAAACAGGGGCTGGGGCCGTAATGCAAATTGAGTTCAACGGGTGTGATAACAAACAAATATGCATAAAAGAAAAGAAAATGAAAACTCAAAAGTTCAAAGTATCAAAGAAAAAAGGTAACAAACTTTTTTATGTCTAGTTGTTCGATACATGGGACTGCATCTACCTCCCGACCCGTTCTGTGGATTGTGGCACGTCGCTTTCGTTAGGCAAGTTTTAACGCTTCAAGTTGTCTGCTCTCTAAGAAATTTATGTTTCGGTGTGTCTTTGGACGAAAGTCGAAAAACTTATTTCTGTGGTCTGGTTCTAAGTCGCTCTTCAAACTAATTGTTCTTGGTTGAAGAAGAGTTCAAAATTTTGCGTGAATCTTGGTCAGCTATCTTGAGGCGGCTTCAACACTGGGCACTCATCTCTGCCGTCCGGGCCTGAATTAACTGTCTTCTGCCCGCCAGGGTCGAACGAACTCTTCTCTACCCGCCTGGGTCCGACTGAACTACTGGGCACTCATCTCTGCCGTCCGGGACTGAACTACTGGCCACTCATCTCAGCTGTCAAGGCTCGAACGAACTAACTCTGCCCGCCAGGGTCGACTGAACTACTGGGCACTCATCTCTGCCGTCCGGGACTGAACTCTCTGGCCACTCATCTCAGCTGTCAAGGCTCGAACTACTGGACACTCATCTCTGCTGCCAGGGCCGAACTAACTCTGCCCGCCAGGGTCGAACGAACTGTTCTCTGCCCGCCTGGGTCCGACTGAACTCTCTTCTGCCCGTCTGGGTCCGACTGAACTCGGCACTCAGGGCCAAACGAACTGGCCTCTTCTGCCCGCTAGGGCCGAACGAACTCTTCTCTGCCCGCCTGGGTCCGACTGAACTAACTCTCTTCTGCCCGCCTGGGTCGAACGAACTGATTTCTGTCTGGTGGGGCTTCGTTTTTATTGACGCCGACCAAAACCGGGTTTGGTCTGTTGGCGTCGGGGGTTCCTCGATAATTCTAAATACATATCCACCTCTTTTATTTCTGGTTAGGGATTTTCCACTCTTTTCCATTTTTGGTAACTTTTTTCTCACTCCCACTTTCTCACCATGCTTCTGAGGGGCGTGAACTGCCCTCCCCACTTCTTCGTAGCGGCTTCTCATACTTACACTCTGGATAGGGGCGTCGAAAGTTTTCTTCGTGCGTCACGTGACCACTCTCGGCCAATGAGGTCTTGGTCGGGTATCTTTCTTCCTCCTCCTTCGTGCGTCATGTGATCACCACTTGGCCAATGACGTCTTAGTCGGGCGTGAACAACCCGCGGCTTTGTTTTGGAAAAGAAATATACCTTGCTTAACTAAAAAAAAATTAATGATCTCTCCTCTTTCTTTTTCTTTCTTTCCTTCAAATCGCCGTTATCATGAACGGATAATGTGACAACTCTTTGTTCAACACGTGGCATTTGTCAAGCAGTTTATCGGTAATGCATTAGACGGCTGGATTTTCCGACATGGTCTAAGAAAGGAATTTTCTCCAAGTTCTCAGCCAGTCTGGCGTCTCCAAAGCAGAAATAAAAATATTTCATTTTCCTTCGGTTCATGTGTCTGATAACAAAATTTTATTATCGCAGGGCAAAAGTCTGTTTTGTCGAAAAAAAAACGTAACCAGTGAAACTACTTGTGTGGGATTTTAATTTTCCATACCCAGCTAAGGCTCTAAGCTACACCTGTGTTTTGTCAATTATCAAAATCTAACGTTTTCAAGTGGACTTTCTTTGGTGACATCTCTTGATAAAACAATTCCATTCGTGCGGACAGTGGAAATCGGTCAATGCTTGTTCGCAGGTGGCCTTTTAACCAATAGTTTAGATAACACCTCCCTATCCACTCAATCTCATTGTCATTGTAATGAAACTCCTTTCGACATTTGACACTTATCCAAAATAACCCTTTTCTTTCTTATCTTTTCTTAAGCCGTGTGTGTGTGTTCGCCTATGATCCGTTTCGCATTACTTTTTCCTTTTTCCCTTTCTTCTTTTTCTTTCTTAAAACCTAAAATACATTTCGGCCTTAAATAATCCTCAAATGGTTGATAAACCGTAAAAAAAGCAAATCATATATCTATAAATATATCTTTCAAATCGCCTGGATGCATGGTACACACACACACACACACACACACACACACACACACACACACACACATATATATATATATATATATATATATATATATATATATATATATATATATATATATATATATATATATATATATATATATATATATATATGAGCGATATATATATATGTGTGAGCGAGTCTGATTTGCAATCTCCTCGTCACCGAGGCCCAGTGGAACAGTTGGTATGATGTTCACTTGACAACCTAACTGCCAGGGTTTCAATTCTCGGTAGTGGATGCGTACTGCTGATGAGTCCCAAATATAGGACGAAACGACCGTCCAGTGCTTTCTGTATTCTGTTGAGATTTCTATCAGACTCGATGAATTACTTAAATATAATTGTCAAATCCTCCTAGTAATTTATATATATATATATATATGCACATGTATGGATACAAATATGACTATGTTGAAAAACCCTAACGGTCCTAGCATCGCGGGCCATAGTTTATACATGTCCGCTGTGTTCTAATGTTTATTTTTTTATGTCGTACCCGTTAAAAATGTTAGCAATCATAATTCCCGACGGATTTCTCTCCTTAGTTATACTTTACAACCAGTTCCTAAGGAAGATGGTAGTTTCCTTGCCTTCTGTATGGTTTAGTGTTCACATAGTCAATAATAATTTCTTTTCTGGTTGCAAGCCAAGGCTAGATTGCCCAGTCTGTCCTGTTACTTAAGTCAAAGCTGGGCGAAGAAAAAACGGATACATACCTTTCCCAATAGAAGTAGTCCAAAAGTGAAATCAACAGACTAGTCCTGGATTTGAACTCGCATTGCCGATTTTATTTTCTGCGTCGGTATTTCTTACACACCCCTCACAACTTAAACTCAAATTTGCTATCATTTCTTTTCTTTATACAACAGAAGACGAGATCAAACTTTGAATGAGGTATTTACCTATCTTCTCACCGGGGTTGGGTGTGTTGAGATGTGATATATGGCCCGTTTAATGTCCGCAAACGTCTGTGAGGGCCAGAAGAAAAATTGAACATTTTGTTCAAACATCAGCGACGGATTCATTAGAATATTACGTGCCTTCTTTACTGACTAATAGTGACATGCTGTCTTGGGAATTTCCGGAACGATCGCTCGTCTTATCTTTTTTTCCACGATTCTGTCCGATGAGAAAAAATACGACACTCTAACCTGCCCGGAAACAGAACACGGTTGAGGAAGTTTGCAGATTCAGATACGCAGTGAACAGATGGGATATATGCGTACGTGTGACACAAAGCCAAAAATTTTCCAGGCTCCGTCACAATTGTAACCTAAGTATCAGAGTGTTTAAAGACCGTTACCTCAATGGAGTGATGCTGACATAGTATTTGAATCTCTTAGACTAACTATTTCTAATTGGTTTTATTGTTGTTTGTTTAGTGGCATATCAACTTCTTAAGGATCATTTAATGAGAGAATTTTCTTGGGAGCATTTGTTTTTGATATAATGGAATATGCATACACCTGTGTTTCCTCTCATTAGAATATGATTGGCTGGTGTCCGTCATAAATACCGACGGACGTGTAGGAGAGTCAAGAGCCTTAGTCTGAGCGCTAAGTCTATAACTACGCCCATTGGACTACGCCATTGATATACACTTCTTACCTGCGACTACGACGCGTACCAATCGATTACTGCTACCGTATTGTACTTGGTTATAGTAGCTAAAACCACTGAGCTACTTCGTTCAAATATATCCCTTTCCGGGACATATCACTTTTATTAAAATATATATATTCCTGGTAAATGCTACTTTTTACTACGAAAATATATTACATTATTTACATTATTCGGACTATTGTCCTCATATTTGTCGCCATATTTATCACAACGTTTCGGCCGTTGTACGCTCCGGCCTTCTTCAGGTGGTTGAAATTTCGAAATTCCAACCACCTGAAGAAGGCCAGAGCGTACAACGGCCGAAACGTTGTGATAAATATGGCGACAAAGATGAGGACAATAGTCCGAATAATGTAAATAATGTACATAATACCTCATCTCAGAAATATAGACAGACTCTTAAAATATATTACTGGTATTTTTACTATAAAAATATTTTATACTTTCATAGGGCTTAACTATTTAGCTGGAACGTTAACAGTTACTACCACCCCAGGTCAGAGTTCACCTGGATACCACAACAAGTAAGAAGTGGTTCCACGCTCCTCAAAGCCACCGGATCAGAGACCTTGCTGCCGGATGTAATCTATCGTCATGTCCAGGACCTCATGGCTTTTGTATGAACGAAAGCAAACAGGAATGGGGTAGAGAACAGATAATACACTCTGATTCTAACTAAAAACCAGGGAAGTAATAACCTTTACTTACAGGTCTGTATTTACGGTTTTATCGAATATAGGGTGTGATGCACGGCCGATTTCTTTTGCTTATGTAAGATGCTGTATAATACGAGAACAAAAACTGCCCAGTCCCGGCGACCATTGTGTTTGGATGCCCTAACCCACCGGCTTTCGTATAATAAGGGAGGTGTTTATGTAGGCTTGCATCCCTCGTAAGAGTACCGTATACTGCTCTAAGGTAGAAATACGGCAGCAGATAAGATCCTATATTTTGATCGGCATTTACTGACCTCTCCACAAATTTTTTTTTCATGTCGGGTGTCGATATATATATGCGGGAGCCAAAGCACAAACTTGCGGCCACTATCACGCTGGGGTCCGCCTCTACTAACTCTGTTTTGCGCAATGAAGAAGTTGCTGCCGAAGGGCTGGTATCCTTAAAACCAGATAAGCCTTAAAGCTTCCCCGAGATCTGCCCAGGGACAGAAACATGTCAGAGACGCGGAATAGATACTGAATAGATCTCAGTCCCTTAGCCGGGGTGTCAATGAACTTTACGAGCAAGTTGTTTGGTTGAACCTAAGTTCTTGAAAAACTAAACTAATTGTTGTTTTTTTTTTTTTCTTTTTTGCAGTTTCGGGTTTATCTACATTCAAACTCTATATCTATTTATTACTCACTGAAAATGTCCCTCAAACACATATTTGAGACATTGCTTAATAAACTGAATTTACATGCCATGCATTTTCAAACAAATATAATCGAATGCTATGCAAGTGTTTGCTTATACATATATATATATATATATATATATATATATATATAGAGAGAGAGAGAGAGAGAGAGAGAGCTGTATTTATGTGTGTGTGTGTGTGTGTGTGTGTGTGTGTGTGGAACGTAAACCCTTAAGGGTAGAATCGGATAAGTAAAGAAGATATATACATATGTATTAGTAATTTCCTCCGCCTAGCTGTGCGCAAACGACTGCTTCAGAAACCTCGAGCGGAATTCAAATAAAGAATTTATTCGATCAGTACGCCAACTAAAATCCCGCGAGATGTCACTACTGCCGCGAACTCGCTACAAAGCAGCATCCTACTTGCCGCCATCTTGCTTTTGCTCTTTTTCACTTCAGTTTTCTCTTTCTTCATTTGTAGTTTTCCTTTGCTATACGTCTAAAAAAAAAAAAACTCTAGAAGGATAGAAAAAAAATTGTTAGCTAAAAATTGTTTGAGATAATTTTGTTTCGTTGCATTACATGAGTGCGTATATTTGTTTACAAGTGTGTATGTTTCAGGAAACGCGCATGCTCGTGAAGTGTATGTGTGTGATTTTTGGAGATATGGAAGATTTTGCTAAGTCGAGTTCGTTGATTTGGTTAACAAAATCTGCTTAG
>CAHIKZ030004191.1:1337500-1392500 GCA_903632075.3 Acanthosepion pharaonis
GTAAGGCATGTAGCAACATCAGCACGGCAAAGGGCAATCCTTTAAAGGCAAGGAAGGGCAAAAATATTTTAAGTCAAGTGATAGCGATTGCTGTATGTGTCGTAAGATTTTTGAATCAAGCACGGTCAACGCCGGGCCATGCTGCTAGTAGTTAATAAAAATGAACACGCTACCGCATCTGTCTAAATTATTGGATTTTTCTGTATCCTTGAAAACATAAAATTATGAATTGTATATGCGTTTAAAACTCAGTAAATATAAAAATATGTTATTCCAAAATTCGCTTGTAGGATGAATCAGAACTAATGCTTTTAATTTAATTATATAATTAAATTTGAAGTATTTGCTTCCGTTTTTGAAGCATGGTAAATTCCTGTGTAGCGAAGGAACCATATTTTTAAAATCAGTTAATTTTTATATATATATATATATATATATATATATATATATATATATATATATATAGTCATGTCATCGCAAGTATTAATTTTAATAAAATGAATGTAACTCATCTGACAAAGTTTATTCATTTTTAAAAATATTTTTCGAATTAGTTAAATATCCGGATCAAAATTCAAATTAAAATTCAAATTGAAGTAAACTATCCAAAGTTCATGTTTTTTCCTGATTTTGTTCGATGATTTTCGACCGTCTCAGAGTCCTCCAGTAATAATTTGAAGAATCAGAGCTTGTCAATTGAAATTAATACAATATTTTGATAGATTAAAACCAAGTAATCAATATAGAAAGAGTGCCAAAATCAATCCGACTATTAGGAAGCCTGCCAAAAATCAAAAAAAAAAAAGTAATAAAAGCGAACCCCCCAAAAAAAAAAAAAGTAAACACTCACAGTCTCCCTGCATTGATCATAATGTCTGTTGAAATCAAACTAAGACAGGAGGTGTGTAGACAACAAATACTTAAAAAGCTCTCATAGACTTCAATCTAAAAACGTGGCTTCAAGTTTCACATGAAAGTAATCTCCAGACGATTAAGCTCAAATGAGAACTAGCTTTAAACAACCTTATATAATCAAACTTGGAAAAGCATGGAATATATATATATATATATATATATATATATATATATATATATATATATATATATATATATATATGTATGAGTAAAGAGTGATAGATAGATAAATAGATAGATAGATACTTATGAACAACGTGACAGAGAGATAGGAATAGAGTGATAGAGAGCTAAGTCTGTAGATATGAACAGTGATAAGCTAACTAGCTCGCAAGCTAGCTAGATAGATATGAACAGTCTGATAGGTAGATAGATAGAGATAGAGAGTGTGAGAGAGAGAGAGCTAATATATAGATAGATAGATAGATAGATAGATAGATAGATAGATAGATAGATAGATACAGAGATACAGAGATACAGAGATAGATAGATACATAGATATGGACAGTGTGATAGATAGATAGGAATAGGAGCGAAATAAAGAGTTCAGTTCGACATTCCAACCACCTGAAAAAGGCCGGAGGGTACAATGGCCGAAATGTTGTATGAGAAGATGAGAACAATAGTCAAAATAATGTAAATTGGGTCCAAAATATCTCATGTCAGAAATATAGACAAAAACTCTGTTTCGTTTAATTTCGAAAACCAATCGACGAAATTTGTATAAACTGGAAAAATACTTTGACAGAAACCTTGGGTTTAATAATTTCTTTAATTTAATTTTATGGGACTTCCTGGTAAACAATATTAAATTAAATGTTAAATGAACGCCATGGTCTTTGGAGGCTTGTTTAGAGACCAAGTTAATGGCCTTTTAAGGTTTCTTCACGTGAATTGCAGTAAAACTTTTGAATATGAAAGAATTAAATATTACAGGGGCGGGGTTAGCAGAATTTTAGAAATACTAAAGTGGGGCATGACCCGAAATTGGTTGGAAACCATTTGTCAAGAGATTTTAACACCAGCATAGAGATTTGAAATATTTGAGTAACAGATCACTCGGGCGCCATCGGTGTCATCATTCACTAGTTTCCCATCATGCAATGAAAGCTGCCTTGATTAAATTAAAGGAACTCTCAACACAACAATGGAGTGATTTACACTGGAACATCCCCAGACACACGTGGATAATTTACTATTATATATATATATATATACTTATATGTATATATATATATATGATCGAAATAAAGTAAAAAAATATTACAAGACATATTAAAACAATATTAAATAATAAAAAAACAACAAAAAGAAGCAACCGGTTTCGCTCCTCTCGGAGATTACGGGAAAATTAAAACAGAAATGTACAATAAGAATAGGTGGAAAAAAAAAATTCTATTGTACATTTCTCTGTTTTAATTTTGAATCTCCCGTGGAAGCCTGAATAGCAGGATCGAAACCGGTTGCTTCACACACACCCCTTGTTGTTGTTTTTTTTTATTATTTAATATTGTTTTAATATGTCTTGTAATATTAAATTTTATACTTTTATTTCGATCATTAAATTTTGTATCTACGAAAATATATATATATTTGAATTCTCTCTAAATTTTTAAGATTTCCCTCTTATTATCCGTTTCTAAGATATGGGTAATTTCCCCCTTTTTTTATCTCTTTATTTTCCCGCTCTTTCTATCTTTCTCCTTTTAGCCATTTCTATTTCTATAATCTACTACTATTGACAGTTTTAAGAATCCTGTGACGATTATGTCAAGCATGAAACAGCCTGTCGTCGCTGAGTGTTGACTTCAGTGTTCACGTTTATATTTATATTTACATACGCTCTATCTCTGATATTGAGCACTTTATCCCATAAATATAGCACACCTTAAAACTATATTTCTTCATGCATACATACATACATACACACACACACACACACACACATAGATTTATATATATATATATATATATATATATACAAAACTATGTTATAAATTTTAAATATATATATATACAAATATATATATATATATATATTTACAAAACTATGTTATAAATTTTTAAAAAAATATATATATATATATATATATACACAAAACTATGTTATAAATTTTTTTAAATATATATATATATATATATATATATATATATACAAAACTATGTTATAATTTTTTTATATAAAAGTAATTATATATATATATATATATATATATATATATATATATATATATATATATGTTCAGGCATTCGGTTGTCTAGTCAAACCGAGGAGCTGTGATACAGCGAAACAGTACTGTCAGTGAATGACACACACACACACACACACATATATATATATATATATATATATATATATTTGAATTCTCTCTAAATCCCTCTAATTATCCGTTTGTAAGATATGGGTAATTTAATACACCTTTAATTCTGAATTATCTCTCATTTCATTGAATTTACCTCTTATTGTTTATATAATTTAGATTCTTTGCAGTAATATCTGAGAGTTTTTGGGTTGAACCAAACTTCACTCGGATTACGACTATTAAATATGTCGGCCCCTCGTTCTTCCATGTTTCTCTCCACTTCCGCTTTGATCACCACGATACAATGTCTTACATTACCTCCTGAGTCACGTTACTACCTTCCCTCTCTCTTAGCTTTTCCCTTTCTCTACCCCGCTGACAATCTCTCATATTACACTACTTACTACCTCTACTTAAATAGGCATGTAAATACAACAGAATTGACAATAACATGGAGACGCTCCACCTTAAGCAATGTGGGAAATGACACTAGAGTAATCCAGGCACATATTAGTATGAATAAATAATATATTCGCATATATATTTAGATGAATAAATAAATAAAGCATGACTGGCACAAGTGGGCTGTTAAACCCGTTAGCACTGTGGTCACGTGATCCCACATGACTACTTATGTCAGCAGGGGTAGATACAAAAAGATTCTCTTACCTCCCTGTCTCCACACCACAATCCTGGTCATTTTAGAAGTATGGTCGGAAGTAAGAATTAAGGTAAGAATTACTTTTTCAGGGCTTGATTTCTCCCTATTTTTGACATACATACATACACACACATAGAAGTACTGATATATTTTGATATAATGAGTATTAAAATATGGTCAGTATATTTGCTCCTGTTCGTTGTTTCATATTTCAGATCTTCAGTCCTTTAGCTCTTTAAAAAAAACACAAAAAAAAAGCAATGCTCCATCAGACCCTGCAGGTTGGCTTTACAAAATCTAAAAGAGTTTTAACAAAAAAGCAATATCCAAAAAATATTTGCCACCACACAAGTCTACAAAGCTACAAAGACGTAGATGGTTACTGAGTGTGAAAGATTATAAAAAAAGAAAAATAACTTTATTAGAGAGAAAAATAAACAAGAGAAAAGAAGGACGAGAGAAGAAACTATTAGCATAGAACTTGCTGCTAAATCTAATCATTTCAACTGTAAAATGATGAGACCTTGTTGCTAACCTAATACTATACATAAATCCGTAGAGTCGAGATCTCAAAAAGGAAAGCTTATTAGAACAATTACTATTATCCCATTTAAAGAAAACGCACAAACTGAAATACTGTAAAATTTCTCATATCCGAAATTCATCATAAACGGAGTGCCTTATAACCGGAATCCCGCATAATCTGACATGATTTTGATGTGTTTATTTGAACTATTTGGCGGGTATGTAACTGATCTGAAATTTCTGTTTTTCAGGAAATTTACTTTGAATAAAAGGAAAAGAAATCCTTTGGAGTTACCGCAAAAAATAAAAATTTTAAACAGACTAGACGCTGGTGAAAGTTCATTGGAACTAATGGCTGAGTTCAACATTAGGAAAGTCAACATTGGATGATATAAAATCTTCCAAAGAAACTATTCTCCCGCATTCATACTGTCAGTATGAATAAGGAAATAAAAAAAATGATTGTGATGAAACCTGGACTGAAATTGAAAAAGCTATTGAAAAGTTTATCAGTTTTATGGAAAGAAAGCCAGCATTCATCTATGACGATTGCAGTAACGCACTCAGAGTTTAAAAAAAAGTGTCTTTCGTTTAAAATATTCCAAAAACAAAAGTAAAACGAAGTGCGGAAAAAAGTTGAGACTGACATTAGAAGAGAAAGAATCATCATGCAACAGCGATTAATAAAATCCTTGTTACATTATTTGTTTTGCATACGTGGCATACTTAATTTAAAGAATTTTTATTAACATTACATTTTCTTTTTCTTAAAATCAATTCTGTTATATTTCACTCACCATTAGCTTATTTTGTTTACTATAAACCATTGAAAATAAATGTTAAACCTGATTTCAGTTCTTTTATTTTAATCTAAATATAACCCGGACTTTGTAAGCAATCCCTCATATCCGGAAGTCGTTCTTAGTCTGGTTGATATCAATTCTGTAACATAGAGATTCTACTATATTTTGATGTAAGTGGTACTAAAATATAGTCAATTTATTTATGACTTTTCATTGTTTTCTTTCATATTTTATGTCCTCCATTCCTTGAGTTCTTGCAAATGGTGATGGAAAATGACTGAAGTGTCATTTCAGGACTAATAACATAGTAAATCATCAGACTCCACAGACTGGCATTACAAAACCAAAGATCATTAACAAATAATAATAAAAAACGCATTTTAAAATCATTTCACTCGATGGAAGTCAATAAAAGCCACTAAGACATAGATGACTGTGAAAGGATATAATGACAGGAAGAAAAAAAAACTTAAGAAGCGAGAACAATAAAAGATCAGGATATAAGAAGATAAAAAATAACGGTTGGCATTGCATTTAAATTTTTGAAGATCAATGTTGACTTGAAAGCAACAAGCCGGGAGAGAGTTCCATCAAGTAAGAAATGTGAGAGAAGAAACTATTAACATAGAACCTACATCTAGCCATTTTAACTGTAAAATTATGAGACTTTGTTGCCAGTCTAGTACTGCGCTCAAATTCATAGAGTTGAGATATCAAAAAAGAAAGCTCATCAGAACGATTTCCATCAAAGCATTTAAAGAAAAGTCAGAGGGGACGACATTACGGTGGGGGAAAATGACTGAAGTCGAAGTGTCAATTCAGGACCAATAACATAGTAAATCTTTCTTTGGATTATATCAAGAATCTATAAATACATAGAAGCACCAGACCGGATATGACAGAAATATTCACTGCATATATATGAATGGTTGACTTATAAACGTGTAAGATAGATTCTGTCGAGCCTAGCTCAATACAATTGAAACAACTTTCCTAGCAGAAGATATATCAATTGATTCAACATAATCTTTCGACTTCATGCCAGCGGAAAAAAAGAAAGCGCAATGAGTCATTCACCTACAGGTTGGCATGAGACATGCTGATGGAATGTAAAAAAAAAAAAATTCTCTAAGACGAGTAAAAAAAGAGCAGTTTCATTTTGAAGGCGTTTAAATTAGCAAGCCATTTCTTGCTCCATTTAACAACAGACTGAACGTTGTCTTTGAGATCAATTGCTAATTTGACCTCATCGAACCGATTACATTTACCAGGAGTAAATAATTGTGTCATCAGCATAAATCACGTGTTGAGAACTGGTAGCCGTTTTTGAGAATTAGGAACAACATAAGTCCCAAAACCCTAAAAAAGACCCGGTATAATGTATAGTATAACGGTCGTATGATAATATTTTCGCTATTTTACCTTATTTTCTTTGATACTTTAATTCTTGTACGCAGACATAATGTATTCTTGGTTTGGTTTGGTTTTTGTTTTACGTTATGTCAAACTCAATGGGTTACTTAATGCAGACAAAATTTTATTGTTCGTAATATGCCTTCTTCTAAAATCTATTGCTGGTAATATTTTTAAAATATGTATAGCTGGTAATATTTTTTTTTCCAAAAATGTATTGCTGGTAAAAAAATTTTCTTCAAAAAATTATTACCCGCAATAAATTTATTGTGGGTAACAATTTTTTACAAAATTATATTGCCGGTATTAAAACCTATTTTTAAACATTTATAGTGTATTTGACCCCAGTTTGGAGGTCAAACACCTGCCCATAGCCGGGACCCTAACATGTGCAACCCATCGAGTCAAGGTGGACCTGTGATTACCAGCTATTAAGAGGTGGTTCGACGCTCCTTAAAACCTGATCAGACTACTTGCTGTCAGATGTAGTTTATCGTCATATCCAGGGTGGAATATGTTTTTGTATATTCTTATTGAAATCTATTTTGTGATCGACAGAATCCAATTATATTCAATGTATGTTGATTTACTAGCAGGAAGTTTGTTTCAATGTTTCATTCTTCACTGTAGGCTCTGTGATCTATTTAGAATATAGTTTATGGGAGCAACTTCAAAAAGCAAGATGTTCAGAACTTTGCAACTGATCTCCACGGTGATTTAGCAACAACAGATCAATGGGGAAAACTTGATTCGCAACATTCAATTCCTCAGTTCCTGAATCCTCCCAAGTTGCAACTAACAGTTGGTTGCTTCACTCTTAATGAGATTTTATGCTTTGAACATCTCTTGGATCTCTAGGTCTCCTCAAGTGAATCTCAATTATATTATTCACCGCTAAAAATGTGGGGAAATGGTCAGCATATTTAGAATTTTATAGCTCTGACAGATCATGCCACTTCCACGGAGTAGAACTACTGTCATATCCCCCGTATTCAAAGTTAAAGGCTAAAATTCCCAAGAACTGTTACTTTGTGTAAGAGACTCCATTGTAATTGCTATCATGGACACTACAATCTTATGCTCTTGTTTCAGAATGCCAAGGCCAGAATGGTCAGTGATTGGCCAGAGTGCCTCATGGGCGGAGCATTCTGACAGTGATGGATTGTCTTTGCCTGGACTTAAGTATAAGTGCAAAACGGTACGAATTCAACAAGGGGTCTCAAGAATTCTGAAGAGTTGATATGCCTCCGACACCCAGGTATTCGTTCGGCTATTACCACCCAAGATGTGACGCTGAGCAAATGTGACATATGAGTTCCTGTCATTTCAATCATTCTACTGCCTATTAGAATCCAAGCTATATATTTGTGAACCCAGAATGGTTAATTCAAGGAAATAAAATCTACGTTGTTGCAAAAGAATCCTCGAATATAATACCGTTTCTTTTTTTTTTTTTAATTATTTCACCTCAAGCAAAGCGGGAGTGACACTAGTACGCAGCGGCTTACAGGGAGGGAAAATGAGAGAAAAGACTGCGTATAGGGAGAAAAGGAATGAAATGAGCGGGTTTCAGGACAACGGAGGATGGCGATTGATGTTGCATTTAAATTTTTAAAGATTATAGTTACCAAGGAAGCAAGTAGGCGGAAGGGAGTTGCACTGTTCGGAAAAAAAAGAAGCTGTTGGAGTAGAAGCGGCGATTACTTTTAACTATTTTAACAGTAAAAGGGTGGGACCTAGATGCCAATCTAGTAGCACGCTTAAATTCATGTAGTTGGGGCACCGGGAAAAATTGTTTTTTGATACGGAGGATGGAATCATGAAGACACTTCGAAGATGGCGAAAAGTAGTAAAGCAAAATCCCATAGTTTTCGATTGAATAAATTTATCTACAAATATGTAAATTTTGCCTTTGAAATATTATTAAAAACAAACTAATGTGAAGTATCAGACTCAGAACAACGTCAGTCAGGGTAAACGAATGTCCCGTCGAGGAGACACCGTGCCTAGGTCTCAATCTTACACTCGAGAAGAGGAATTCGTATATACGATCCGTCACTAAAAATGCAGGTAATATGTTCGGCTCCCTGTACTGCTCTAGTAAGTACCCGACTCCTCATTCTATCCTCTGTCATTACAGCAGCCAGGTCAGGCCGAAAATGGAGTACTGTTGACATATTTGGCCAGGAGCTACCCAATCCTCACTTTACAGTTTTGAAGCGTCACCAAGTCCTTCTTGGAGAAGAATCATTTTCCACCTTCCAAGCTCTATCTCGCAGACGGGATGTGGTGCTGCTCTAATCACTAATACCATGGACAGTGTCCGGACGAAGTCTATTCCTTGGTTCCGCTATGTCTACTTTCCACGGCTAGGACCCAACATGACACTAACATAGTAGTAAACCACCCACATTCCCTTCGTACTCCATCGACGAGAAGCAAGTTTCACTCAAACAACTACTACACGAGAACCAATGCTCCATGGAACAGACTCCCAAGAGGATGTTTTTCCGATCACTACAGTCTTAACCTTTACAAGTTTAGAGTTAATCATTGTCATCCCCACCTATCCATATAAACTAGCACTACCACGGTCAACCTTACTGTACTAATAATATATATATATATATATATATATATATATATATATATATATATATATATGAGAAAGAGTGAATATATGTATATATATAATTGTTATTTATATAAAAAAATTATAACATAAATATGTTATAAAATCACTACAAAAATAGCCATTTTGTTTCAACACCCTCGGTGTCTTATCAAGTGATAATGTTGAAGATAAAATAAATGGTTTTAAAAGTTTCAAATTAATTACCGATCCTTCGCTAGGGGAAAACATTGTTACAAAAGCTAGAATGACCAATCAAAATCCAAGTATAGGAAGATTCAAAAGCTTGACAACGAAATCATGTTATAATAGCTATTCAGATCTTTAAAATACAGGTAATATTAAAAAGAATTCATTCTAACCAACAATTATTAAATTATATGATAAAGTTTGATATTAAAATTAAAAACTGCCAATTTTAAAATCCAAATTTAATCACTATTAAGTTTAAAAACTATAAAATTTCTGAGGAGAAAAGAAAAAATACATATGTTATTCAATTTATTTCTTCGTTGAAATTAAGTACGACCAGACGCTACAATATCCGGTCATTTGACAATACGTATATATATTTTAATCCTAAGTCTGTGAATGGGGTCTTAAACTTAAACTCAACTTTTGAATCTTCCTATACTTGGATTTTGATTGGTAATTCTAGCTTTTGTAACAATGTTTTCCCCAAGCGAAGGATCGTTAATTAAGTTGAAACTTTTAAAACCATTTATTTTACATTCAACATCATCACTTGATAAGACACCGAGGGTGTTGAAACAAAATGGCTATTTTTGTAGTGATTTTATAACATATTTATGTTATAAATTTTGTTTTATACACACTGAGAGAGCCGAAATCCTCAATATAATAATTATTAAAATTAAATTGAATTAAAGTAACAAGCCCTGTTTCATCCTCAGTCAAAAATTATCCAGACACTTAACAACATACCATGGTGCCAAATTATATGACTGACCAGACGATGCGCGTACATGAATGCTATCATTCGCTTTGAAATAAACACCCCGCCCTACTTCAGCTTGACATCTTTCTGAGGGTAACTGAGATGTAGATAAAAATTATCTCTTAGGCTCCTTATCAAAAATGGTAGCCCCAACCGTTTCCATAGTAACGAATGAACATGCTTATAAAGATGCGTAAATTTCAAGATTGGTTATTCCTAAATTTTCGCTTGAGGATGAAACGGGACTTGTTACTTTAATTCAATTTAATTTTAATAATTATATTGAGGGTTTCGGCCCTCGTTTTTGAAACATGAGAACTCTTATGTAACGAAGGAATTTTTTTTTAAATAATTATAATTTAAGCTCTACTTATGTATGGGGCACCGTTTTTTAAAAATAAAAACAAAAATCGTAAGAACTCTGGATTATTTACCTAACGTGTTCTTTCCTATTTTTCTACATACCTACACACACACATATATATATATATATATATATATATATATATATCATTTCATCAGAAAGTTAATATTATTTTATTTGTAAAGTGAAGAACGCTGAGTCAGTATTGTGATTGGATTGACTAACGCTTCAGGAGAGGTAACTAAGTATGCTGTTGTTTTAAAATGTTTACATTACATAGGTTAAAATATCGAGGTTTGTACTATTAGTTTTAATATTTATTTCTTAAAACTCTCGCCAACGCCATACTTAGTTACCTCCCTTGAAGCGTTAGTCTAGGCAATCACAGTAATCACTCACCGTTCTTCACTTAAGAAGTAAAACATTTTTAACTTTCAGTTGAAAGCTATAGTTTTGTCTATGAAAATGATAAACACTATAATATTTGTCCCGAAATAAACAATACTCTGACAATGACACTGAGCTTTGTTGAAAGTACACAGAATAAAATTATATGTATCAACACAGTATTTTTCTCTGTTCCTTTAATAATGACACCAAAAAGTTTGCCCGTGAATATGAAAGGATCCTATGAAAATAAGTAGATAAAAAATAAGTACGCAAAGCTTTTCTAAATTATTCTATGTAGCATGTCTCAATGAAAACATGTTGGCAAAATGCATGCAGTATATATATATATATATATATATATATATATATATATATATATATATATATATATCTGATGTTTGGGTTGTGTGACTTAGATTATTTTAATCCGTGTTATGAATTGGTCATTTTGAACCAGTACAGCCAGGCCTGCCGGACGTAATTGGTTGTCTAAGTCAAAATTACCACTTCTGATCCCAGCGAACTACTCACGAAAATCACTTTTAGTTATAGCACAATCCCCATAAATGGCACACGTCTTTTTTTGTATAGCGGTTTTTCCTTTCTGGAAATAAAAGAGTATCAAATAACAAAAATGGATGAAAATTAAATACATTCGGCATGACTGGCATATCACGTTGAAACAGCGGTTCTTGTACGCTCACCGAAGATAAGAAACTTCGAGCCTGGTCAGTACGTAGAAGGTTACACTATTTACATTATTCGGACTATTGTGTGACACCCTCTGGATGTCGTAGCGCCAATATGTGACGTCCTCTGGTCGTGACGCCAATATGTGACACTGTGCTGTCGGCCCGTGGTCAACTCCCAGTTGCGGTGCGAAGCTGTAAGGTTTCTTCCACCAGCGTTTGGGGTTGACTCCTTGTCGCTGCCACCAGCCTGTGTCCCGGTCGATCTGGTCGTTCCCGATTCGATACTAGCTTTGTCGTCCCCAGCTTACTTCCAACGTCTGGTTACCGAAGTAACTACTTGTTAGACATTTTCATGACGGTCGTCCTCGAGTATAGAATCTAGAGGTTGGCAGTGAATATTTCGGAGACAGTAGGAAAGCGTAGTGGAGGTTCGCAGTGGATATCACAGCAGAGTGTAGTTCATCCTTCTCCTGGTCGCCTTTGGTCCTTCCGGTAGGAGGAAAGCAAGATGGCCGCCTTTATACACGATGAATACAGTGTTGGGCGGCTTCTGATTGGTCAACCTTCTATTGGTCGACTATAAAGGGAAATAAGTCATTCTGACTCGCTCACTAGTTATATGCGTTATATACCCAAAAAACCGCGAATCAACTGCGAAACTGCCCGCGGACATTCGTTTATATGGATACCGACCAAAACCCGGTGTGGGGCCTGGCGTGGTTTGGGCTCCTCGATAATTCTCGATTCCCAAAAAGAATTCGCTTTGTTCTTAGGCCAGGAAAATTAATTACTTCCCATTTTTGGAAGATTAATCACTTTCCATTTCGGGGGTTTCTCCCTCGTCAGTGGGGGAAGGTCGGAAGAGAGTTATCCTCCTAGACTCTTCCTCTCTCACATAGGTATCTCCTCTCTAACATTGGTATCTCATACCAATCCCCTCAGTCCGTGTTAACAACTTCTCCGCCTTTCTCATGCATTCACCTCTGCCTATCGCCCATGCTGCCACTTGACCAATGATCTCTCGGCAGTGAGGGTGTGGCTATACTGGCCCTCTTAAAATTATTATACAGAATTGTCTTTACAAAATCTTTTTTCTCTTTTTTTCCATCGTCCAAAACTATTTTTTTTTCACAAACCCCAGATTGCCAAATAATTCTTTTCACATCTTTCTTTTGGGGACACTCAAAATTCACTTAGGTCCCTCTACCGACTCATCAATCACTGTCAAAACCCGACATCTGGCTTCTCTGCAAAGTCAACTTTAACTGGGGGGGTCCGTGTTTACCTGAGAATCAAATTCTTTATTTTTCTCATGCCTTAAAATCATCTAATCACCAGATGCCCATTTTCTAAGACGCTGTGCATGACGTCAACAGTTTGAAAAAGTAATAATAATAATTTCCTCCACGATTTTCTTCCTCATGCCAAAATTCTAACACATACCAGATGATTTCCCTTCGTTGGAACCAGGAATCATAATTAAATGCTATCTCTGAAAGATAAGTAATATCGATTCTCTCTGCCTGTATCGCGGTCGTCTGAAGCCGAAATTTTTTTATGACCGCCATGTGTCGGCCTGCTTTGTTTTTCTTTTTGAATTTTGTTTCCCTTGGCGCGACATTCCCTTATCGTGACATTAATCAGTTTTGACAGAATCTCATATGTCGGTTTTTCTTACGGATTTTCTGTCTTGTGCGAAAAGTATCTTTTTTTTCTGTAAATAAAAATAAAATCTTCTTTTTAACATCGCTCATTCTATCATTCGATATAGCTCTTTCTCGCCTTAAGTCTTTCCTGTTTTTAATTTCTATGGTTAATTAGTTAGCCAATTACCATTAACTAAATAGTGTCACAATTGTCCCCATTTTTGTCACCATATATATTAACCGTTTCGGCCGATGTACGCTCCGGCCTTCTTCAGGTGTTTGGAATGTCGAAATGAACCCTTTATTTCGCTCACTGGGGTAGACTGTTCTAGTTCCACGTGCCATGTCTAATGGATGTCAGGTATCAGTTATCTCTTGTTAATTCCCCTACCCAAGTTCTCTGCCACCTTAACCAGGTATTGAACTCCCACTTGGGTCCTGTCACTAGATCTAACTAATACCTTTATCCACTGTGACAGGACCGAAAGAGTCGGAGTTCAATACCTGCCTCCCGTCATCTTCCCACAGGGTCTCAACACGGAGTCCTACATGATATGCCATGAGGAGGTAGTGCTGCCTTTGGTCAAGAGGGTGTCTGCTGGAAGAGTTTATGTCTGGCAACAAGACTGCATCATGTCACACAGGCACAATAAATTTCTGCGACCACATCATCTCTTACATCTGGCCAACTAATTTCCCAAACTTCAACCCCCTTGATTGTTACTTGAGGGGCGCAGTTTGAGCAAGAGACCAGCAACACACCTTGTCACGCCAAAAATGAACTGAAGGCAAGGATTATGGCAGCATTCACCAACTTAAACAAAGACACCACCCAGAAGAGATGCCGGAGATTCTGAAGTCATAATTTGTTGGTGATGGTCTCAGACTCAATACAGAGGACTGAATCAAGTGCTTTGAGTAGGTAGTGCTGCCCTGAGTCAAGAGGGTGGTTGCTGGAAGAGCTTTATGTCTGGCAACAAGACAGCCAAACAAGAACAAGAACCCAGTTATAGCTGTTAAACAATTTCTGCAACCACATCACCCCTTACATCAGACCACTTAACGCTCCAGACTGCAACCCCCTTGATTATTATGTGTGGAGTGCAGTTGAGCAAGAGACTAACAAAACTCCAAAGATGAACTGAAGGCAAAGATTATGGCAGCATTCAACAATTTAAACAAAGACACCACCCAGAAAAGATGCCGGAGATTCTGAAGTCATCTGGAGGCCGGGGTCGAAGTCAATGACAGTTTTATTGAATAAATTTACTCTTTAGTATTTCAAGATATTTTTGTTTAATTTCGGCAAAAATATTTGTTAAAATAAGATGTCAAAGGTTATTTTCATTTTTGCTTAATTTAGACGACATTTTATTCAGCGCACCCTGTATATATAACCAGAGAGAAACGATGCTTAATATGAAGAAGCCTGGCTAAAGGCATAAAAACAGACAAGCTACCATCTCTAAGTAAACCTCTATTTACATTGTTCAGACCGTTGTCTTCAAGGATACATGGCCTAGTGGATAAAAGCGTTGGATGAATCCAGTGACTTGACCCAAAGAGTTGTGAGTTCAATACCTGGCTACTGTAGAGGTGAACAAAAATTATGTGTGGGGTGCATTTGAGCAAGAGTTCAACAAAACTTGTAACATCATAGATGAACCGGAGGCAATGATTATGGCAGCATTCACCAACTTAAACAAGGAGAACGTCCAGAAGAATAAATAAATTTGCTCTTTAGAGTTTTAAGATATTTTTGGTGTAATTTTGGTAAATATATCTGTTCAAATGAGATGTCAGTATTATTTTCATTTGCACCTCCTTTAGACGACAAATTATTCATCGCACAATGTACATACTTTTATGTTTGTAGATAAACTGGAATATATGTAAGAATTAGTTTAATTTGTCATTTTTGTGGCCTGCTCTACATACATACAACAAAGAAACATAGTTAAATATTTCAAATATAATACACATTGATACATAGATAGAAATCTTCTTGGCAAAGATTTTGCATAGAAATTCATATTGTTCAGTAGGATTGCAAAGAAAAGGTGCTTGGCTTGTGAAGATAAATGCTTCAAGATGGCTAAACCAAGTGCCAGTATAATTTTACAGCGTGTGCAACTTTTTCAAACACTAAACAGTGCCAGGTGTCATTGCTAGGGAAAAAAAAACAATACAAACTAAATAAACCTCACTTGACTATTTCTTAAACAAGTAGTACTTAAAATGGGTATTTATGATTTACTTTAACCCCTTATTTTTTTAAAATTATTTAACTAATATACAGTGTTTTGTTTTTCTCTCTAAGCATAAAATATGTGCATTTACATTTAAAAAATACTTTTAAAACGAACTTTTAGAAATAACTGCTTTATTTCCAATTTTATCTTTTGGAATATCTATGAATAAACATTTCCTGATATTGTTTATAACTAATTGACTTAGTTATTCAAATAAAGCCATTTTCTGCCTTAGAAAATGACAACCACCTTAGCATTTAGATCACAGCTTTGAAGTAAAAGGTAGTAAGAAACGTTGATATTTTTTAATAGTGTATTATGAAAAATGAATGAAATGCCATATACGAAATAAATCCATCAAGCTGATTAAACCAATTGCTAAGAAGACAATTATACAGCATGTACAAACCTTTTCAAAGAAATAACTGCATTGTTTAGAACAGTAAAAGAAAAAAGACTTAGCCTACACAGTGCCAGGTATTATTGCTAGAGAAAAACAATAGAAACAAAATCAACCTCACTTAAATATTTCTTGCTAACAGCAGACATTATTCCTTCCATAATTTTTTTTTTATTTGTAGGCATGCATATAAGTGTGTACCTTTGAGGGGGGAAGTTATCTATTGAAATATATATATACATATATATTTATGAATAAAGACAAAAGTAAAACTTCTCTTAGCCAATGCGTTGTTTTTCTATGATGGACTTTATCAAGATAAATGCAAGAATTTTATGTATCAAAATCTATTTATAAATAAAAGTAAAAATGTTATTTTTACAAGATTTTTACATTTAAGAAATACTCATTAATTTTCATAAGGCTAACTGAATACACCCCAGATTTTTTTTTTAATATTTTCGTTCTTGAAAGAATTACTCCTTTCTCAGGCCACCATACATGGCTTTTAAAATGTTAGAATATTTAAAAGATACCGGTTAAATTTATACCCTCCATTTATTTAAAATGTATTATACATAAATTTATCCCAAACTAAAATGATACAAATATTAATTACATTGTAAAAATTCAATAAGATTATTTACTCATATTTCTTTATTAGACAGTAAATTATGTCACTTAGCATCCTCCATAATTTATCTAGATTTTATTAGACATTAGATTACGTCATTTAGCATCCTCCATAATTTACTTAGATGTTATTAGACATTAAATTACGTCACTTAGCATCCTCCATATTTTATCTAGATTTTATTAGACATTAGATTATGTCACTTAGCATCCTCCATAATTTGCCAAGAATTTTAGTTATCCTGAGGAATATGTATGAGACTTTAAAATTTTTGAAATCTAACAACATTTTTACTTTACTCTGTAAATAAGTCTTTCCAAAGAAAAATCCTTACGTTTGCCTTCATGAAGTCCATCAAAGGACTGAACGCGTTAGCTAAGATAAATTTTCCGTTTGTCTCTTATAGATATTGACCGTTGTAATAAATTTTATTTAATTTTTTACATTGGTCTATTGTTGTCATTTCAACTGTGACTGTTCTGCATAGATAAAGAAGAAACCTAATTAAACATTTCAAATGTAGATATATAAAGATAGAAATTAGTGCTTCTTGCTAAAGATTTTGTATAGTAATTGTTGGATTACTAAAAAAGATGGTTGACTTGTAAAAAGATCATGGAAGTTATAAGAGTATTACGTTCTGTCAAGTATTTGATTTCTTTTTCCGAGTTTTACTCCAAAGCTTATTTCTGGTACATATAACTAACGATATATTAATTATTCATACACCGGCTCACGACCATATTACAACAATTATTATTATTATTATTATTATCTTTCGATTTCTGCGGGAAGACCTAAGCCAGGTAGTGATGTGTTGTTATGGCTACATTTTATGATTAATTATTATTATTATTATTATTATTATTTCATTTGCGTTTCTGGTGTGTATACAATTTTCCTGGGGTTTAGAGGGATTCTTTCAATGTGTTGTTTTCCCATTTCCAGGTCCCAGAGATCTAATTTTTCTGGTTAGAAATGTCTCAGAATGACATTTTCCACTGACCAATTAAAAAAAACACACACACACACACACACACACACACACACACACACACAGGCACGCAAACATCTTTTACATAGATAAATCCCTTCGTAAGGTGTGAGCTGTACTCGTGAAAACAATTTTGTTGTATTTCTTTAAGGCATGGACTTCCAGGATTCACTTCAATTAGTTTACTGGAATCTTTTCCAACCAATCCGAGGGCTCCAACTACAACGGGGATTGTTGATGTTCCCATGTGCCACATTTTTGAGATTTCAATTTTAAGATCCTTGTATTTTGATAGCTTTTTAAGATGCATTGCATTCTGCAGATATTGCCATATCAATAAGGAGGCACCGTTTTTCTTTTCGATCTCTAACATCAATGTCACGGCGGTTAGTTTTGATTGTTGTGTCAGTGTGTATTGTGTAGTCCTATAAAATTGTAACAGGTCCTATCTCCGTAACCGGGTCTGGGTGGTGTTCATACCAGTTTCTTTCAGTTTCATTCCCTTAAAAGTTGCATATTTTCCAGTTCAGATATTGGCCCACTCTGTCATGCCGGGTTTTATACTCAGTGGGTACCAATATCGTGCAACCTGATACAAGATGATCAATTGTTTCTGGATATCACAGAATCTGCATTTTGGGCTGACACAATATTTTAGTATATGTGCTTGATAATTCCTAGTTAATAAGCATTGGTCCTGTGCAGCAAGGATAAAACCTCCAGTTTCAGCTTTCAACCCTGCACTACGTAGCCACTGATGGGTACGGGTTTTGTCAACGTCAGCTTGTTTGGTACGGGTAGAGTATTGACCATGAAGGGTTTATCTTGCAATTGTTTCTGTATCTGGTCGGTTGCATTTGTCTTTGCTTTCTTTTTTAAGTATTTTGCAGCTTCAACCGGTGTACTGTGCTAAACTTGTATTTCTGGCCCATTTGAAACTCCATTTTGAATTTGTTGGTTTCCTTTATTACGGAGTAAAGACGCTTACTATTTCATGTTTTTTGACACATATCATCATCCAGTCTTCTGCATTTCAAAAGTATTATTATTATTATTATTATTATTATTATTACCATGAATATTATTATAGATATTGTTGTCATTATCATCAACATTATCATCATCATCATCATCATCAAGAACATGAACATTATTATTATTGTTATCATCATCAATATCATTATTATTATTGTTATTGTTATCATCAGCAGCATCAACATCATGATTATTATCATCATCATTGACATTATTACTTCTATTGTTGCCATCATCATCATCATCATTGTTATTGTTGTCATCATCATCAACATTACTATTATTATCAACATCATCAAGAACATAATTATTATTGTTATTGTCGTCATCGTTATTATTATTATTATTATTATTATTTTTACTGTTGTTATCATTATCACCATCACCAACATTATGATTATTATTATTTTTATTGTTATCATCATCATCATCAACATTATTATTGTTATTATCATAATTATTATTATCTCCATCAGCGTCAATATAGTTGATATCATCATTATTATGATTTCCATCATCATCATCATTATTATTGTTATTGTCGTCGTCGTCGTCATCATCATCATTATTATTATCATTATTATTATTATTATTATTATTATTCCATTGTCAATTGTTCAGCTGTACTTCTTGATGCCGCTGTTATAATGTTTGTTAAAAGTATTGCTATTTTTGGCAGCTTTGACGTATTATGTCAAACTGGGTCCCAAAGCTGCTCACAGAATTGAGGAAGTGGAAGGCGAGGACGCAATATCTGGCTGTTCTAGCTAAAACTCGCTTCTGCATTTTCCGCCTAGTTATTTGGCCCTTGAAATAAAGCCAAAATATTGATGACCCTCAGCAGACGAGTAGGATGTCTGCAAACGCAAAGCAATAGAGAAGCTAACCACTAAGTTTTGAAAATGAACCCGACTGGATTTTCAATTCAGCTGCCCGAGTTCTCATTCCGGGCCTCCACATCCACGATTTTCTTTTAAACTGAAATTTACTGTAAAGTTTATTTCCTGTATATATCTTGTATACATATGTATATATTCTTGTACGTGGGTGATCACGGCACTCCACGTCTTCCTACTTTTTGTATCTCTAAGCGATGTTTGTACCCTTACTATACATCCAATGCTTTATTCTTGTTATCTGACTGTTTTATTCAAAACTCGCTTCTGCATTTTCCTGGTGATTTGTCCCTTGAAATAAAGCCAAAATATTGATGACCCTCAACAGACGAGTAGGGTGTCTGCAGATGCAAATCAGTATAGAAGCTAACCACTAAGAGCTGAAAATTAACCCGACTGGATTTCAAAGTCAGCTGCCCGAGTTCACATCCAGGGCCTTCACATCCACGCTTTTCTTTTTACTGAAATTTACTCTAGTTTCTTTCCTATATATATCTAAAACTATTATTATTATTATTATTATTATTATTTTAACTGACCTACCCGAGTTCTCATTTCGGGCCTTTATACATTACACCACCCGCACATCCACGCTTTTGTTCTGAACTGAAATTTACTCTAAAGTTAATTTCATGTATATATCTACAAACAATCTTTATTATTATTATAAATTTATTATTATTATTATTATTATTATTATTATTATTATCCTTTTGCTAGGATGTTAATTTTTAATTTTTGCTTCAGGTATTATAGTGATGGTTAACAGTAAAATGTCAATTCATATATATATATATATATATATATATATATATATATATATATATATATATATATTCCAATGTAAGTATAAAGACATATTTTTACATATCCAGGTAAGTATTTTGCGCCAAAGGTAAGCAACTTATCTATATACCTGCAAAGAAACATATTTATACATATTCGATTCTGGCAGTTTTGATGCATTATTTTAAACATCGCCTCAAAACCACTGCAGTTGCTCAAATAAATCAAAAAAAAAAAAAAAAGACGAAAATTAACAATATATGAACAGGTGAAATTGTGACAACAGTAATCGCGTGCACACACACACACACACACACATCCCCCCCACATCCACAGACGCACATATGTTTTTAAATGAACTGGATTCTAACAATTCTAGGAAAAGGCAAGCAAGATAGGTAATACGGATATTTTCCTAGAGAGATATATATGAAATTATGTGTAGGTGCGTTTGATTACTCCGGAAATGAATTTAATAATAACGAAAAATGGCCTACCTAGTGCAATGAGAAAAAATGATTGGATCGTTTTACCTTGTTCTTGGAATACAGGGGAAAAGAGGATGATTCGATTCTGTGGAAGTGGCATGGTCTGTTATAGCTGCGAAAGTCTGAACTAAATGCAGCTCATTTGAACATTTATCATGGAAATAACGATAGAGCAACGACAGATTTACAACGTTGCATGTGTGGAAATCATGCTGCAAAGTGGAGAATTAGTCCTTCCCTCCCAAGTCTGCGTAAAGGAGTCTGAGCTCTAACAACGCTAAAAATGTGTAGCTCCATGCCGGATGTGGTAGCAAAAATCCATTTTGGTCTGATCTGACTCTTGTAAAGATAAACCCTGACAGAAAGAGTCAGATACATTTTGGGGCGATACAATGAGTCGACCACTTTCCCCAATATCATTAGAAATGTATTGTATCTGTTAGTTATGTTTGGGATTTAAGATGAACTTGAGGCCCAGTAGACGTTCAAAGCATAGGTTCTCATTGAGAATGGAACCGTTCATCGTGACTGGAGAAAATTCTAGTCGGTGATGATAAAACCATACCAGCTTGATTTTTTTTATTCAACTTCAGAATAAACTTCTTAAGGGAATAGCACACTTATTCACGGGGTCATTCCACATTTTGGACGGGATTTGCTACCAACCCTTCCAGTCTGAAGGATGGAATTCACCGGTGTCAGGGAATTCCTGAATCTGGTCACAAACACAGGTGAAACGGAAGAAGAAGAAAAAAACGGACAAACGATATGGCGTTGAATAAGACACGTAAGTCTTTATTTAAATTTCAGCCTCTACAAGGCTCGAAAGCTACTCAAGGTAGAACGTAACATGTGAAATAATAATGATGAATGGTGTGTATAATATGAATGGAAGTGAATATATATGGGGGGGAGTGATATTGTAAACATAGATGAAGAGAGTTATAGGTTGGGATGGGAGAAAGACGTGTTGTAATTTGTAGCCAAAATTGTCGGACCAAGTTGTCAAGTGTAGAAAAAGGGGCTATGGTTAGAATAAGATGTGATGCAAAAAATGAGGAGGGAAAATGGAATATATATTAATAGAATGATTATTAAATAACATGGAATGAAAAGAAAAAAGTGAAGGAACAAAAAAAAAAAAAACGGATAAAATTTTCGATAAAATGTTGGCAATCTATTGTTAAGCAAACTTGCGTACAGAAAATAAAATAATAAAGAAAGATCTGAGATGAAAAGCCCATACATATATACAATGGCCTAAGAAAAGATTTTAACCAGGAGAAATAAACTACATCGATTTTAAAATCTAATTACGTAATCCCAACTCAACATAAACAAACAGTATTTGGAATTATTATGCAGTCCTCCACTTGCTAGTTTCAGTATATGTATTCGATTTTTCATGGATTTGATCAAGTTATCAGCAATCGTTTGATCCATATTTTGCCACTCTTTTAACGATGTTTCTTCAAGGGTTGCCGCTGACGTGATTTTGGTTGCATGCTCTTGAATTTTTCGGTCAAGGTGCTCCCAAACAGGCTCTGTTGGATTCATGTCAGAACTTTAGGCTACACATGGTAGTGACTTGATTCCTTGCGATTCCTTCCAGGCCTTTGCTACTTTACTCGAATGATATGACGTTCCATCTTCTTGATAAAAGTAGACATTTTTGTCAATCTGATTGGTTTCAAATAGTGGGAGTATTCCTTTCTCTTATATTTCACAGTATTTTGGACCATTAAACCACTCATCAATAATCAGCTCAGATTTCCCTCCAAACCAGACAGCTCCCCACCCAATTCCTTCAATCCCTCCATGTTTCACGGTTGCCTGTAAACATTCCGATTTCTCCAAAACATAAACCAATCTCAAATTAGAATATTAGCAGAGTTGAGTTTCATCTGACCAAATTACAGACTGCCAAAATTCATAATCTTTGCTCTCGAATTCTCTCGCCCACTCCATACGCCATACGCCTGTTCATGTTAAACCCTGAAATCAAGGGCTTCTTTCTCTTTCTTTGATAGCCTAGTTCTTTCAGAGTCTTTCTCACCGCATATGGCAACATTTTCATGCTGTTGGCGACATCTTTGGCCCTCTGATGACGTTCTCGTGACTTCCCTATTCAGTGGCCTTTTCGTTCGCTCAGACACGATGCGTGAACTTCCTCTCGGCCACAAAGGATCGTTCGGTTAGGCACGTCAGCGTAAATGATTGCAATCTGAGAAACATTTAAATATATTTTGGTACTAATTGCATTGGAAAGCAGTATACTGTTTTAACTTTACCAGTCAGCAACTTTAATAATCTGTATTAAAACATTAAATATTTCTGGACGTAAATTTGCAGAAGTGGGGGTTATGAAATTCGGAAGTTTGCAGATTTAGAGGTGGATTCTGAATGTTTCTGTTAAACAGAATCAGAATATAAAGGTAGTCTGGCCACAGTTTCTGACTACTGAAGGATCTTAGAGCAGTAATAAATTTTGCTCTCTCATTTCCGATTTCTATATAAACAGATGAATCCTGAAGTTGTTAATTAATAAATTTAGGCTTGAATTAAGGATGAATGATGCCTTTATGATTGGAGAAAGTTTAAATAATCAATTAGTAGTATTTTCTGATTTCCAAAGACATTTCAATTGATGATGCCGACAGATTAAGGATTAAAAGAATCATCATCATGCGGAAGATGGCATCCATCTCTCTTTATCTATCCCTTTTATATGCCCACAAACACACACTTTATACGAATACACACACCTATACGAATACACACACTTATACGAATACACACACCTATACGAATACACACACTTATATGAAAGCACACAAACTTTATACGAACGCACACTTTACACGCACGCAAACACGCATACTTACACAGACATTATACGCCCTCGTCTTTTATAAAGACACACTTTCTACGCACACGAACACACACATACTACGCACACAAATACACGCACTTTATACACACGCAAACACACACTGATACACGCATTTTATACAAAGGCTTATACACACACACAGGTAAGCACACAGGCGCACACTCTTTTATGCACTCAAGCACACAGTTTATACGTACACAAGCACACTCTTTATACGCACAAATGCACACACTTTATACGCACACAAACACGCATAGGAATAACTTGATATATACACTCTCCACTTTCATACTCATATAAACTCTCACTTTAAACACATAAAAACATGCACTTCATATGCCCTTATTGTATACGCATAGAAACACATACTTCATGCACGGAGAAACATTATACGCACTGAAACACAAAATTTTACGCGCAAATGCAGACGCATTATATATATATAAACATATTTTATACACAGACAAACTTAATGCGCCCACAAATACACAGGTATTATGATGAAATTGATAAGTGTACAAATGCACACCTAATTCGCTTGATAGGTTGTGGCGGACTTCACATTAATTTAACTTAGATTAGAAAACCAAACTGACGTGAAGAAAAAGAGGATAAGCCAAAGACACCATTACACATAAAATATGAATTTAACAAGATGGACAAGGATGTGATAGAAAGGCATGCATTGAATAAAACAAGAGTTGTTTCTCTTTAACTATTATTTGTGTTCCAAAGTTCACTGAAAGAAAGAACGTTGTGATAGTTTCTGGTAATAAATGTTTTCAACAGTTTTGCTGTGTAAGGAAAAATATGATATGAGTGTAGGGAATATTCAGCATGTGAGTGGCGGTGTGAGTGAGAAGATTGGCGCATGGTTTCAACTGTCGTGGATTCGTTTGGCAGCTGAAATCTCACTAATTATCTAAGAATATTTCTTGCTTATATAGGTGATCATCGGCTCCGAAGGCTGCGCGGGAAGAATCATTCTTCACGTGCAGAAAACCTGATTGGTTGACATTGACTAAGTGAAAGCTTCTGGGATCCGATTCTCCCAAAATTGCACGAAATCGACTGCATGAAAATATAGCGAATATAAAATTGTCGCATAGCTGTGATTTATAAATTTTCATTGCACAGCAGTGTTGATTTATTATCCAATGAATGTTTGTTGTTGTATAATTTGAATTTCTCTAGGTATGTACCTATGTGTGTGATGATGATCATCACAAGGTACACACATATTTTATTCGCGCATAAACCCACACTTCCTTTGCACAAACATAATAAGCACGCAATCAATATAAGTACACAAACACTTTTACGGGCACAAGCACACAGACTTTCTAAGCACAAAGACATATATGTTTTACGACTAACTTGATGCATTCACAAATATACATACGCATTTGGAAATCAAAAATAGATAAGAGATCAAAATAAGGCATAAAAATATATTGACTTTAACGAATTAAATAAAAAGGAAAATGATCTGAAGTAAGTGAACCAAACACTGAAATCATACTTATTATAAAACCCAGGTTGTGTGTGTGTGTGTATGTGTGGGTGTGTGTGTGTGTGTGTGTGTGTACGTTTATATATTGGATCGGATTTCCTACATTTTTCAACCGATTTCAACAAAACTTCACAAGACTACGTAAAATTACCTTGCGGTGGTTCTGACAGCGCCAAAAATTGGAAAAAACACAATTGTTTTTGCACGAAATCAATTTGAAAACACGGTTAAGAGGCATCGATATCGCGAGAATGAAAGGAGACAACTCATACCGAGTTATACTTATTATAAAACCCAAGTTGTTTGTTTGTTTGTGTGTGTGTGTGTGGGTTCGTTTATATATGGGATCGGATTTCTTCCATTTTTCAACCGATTTCAACAAAACTTCACATGTTTTGGCACGTAGTGTTTCTTATTGTCTTGCACACTTTTTTCTTTATTTTTACATTCGGAATGCTTGAAAAATTCCATTTACAGGACAATTGTTTATAATAAAATTCTATTCAATCGGTAGACTCATAACGATTGAAAACAATGTTTTTGTTTGAGTTTGGGTTTGACCAATTCGTAAAAAAAAAATAAAAAAATAATTAAGACATGCGTGTCCGTCAACCTTAAACAATAATCTTTGTCAATTTTATTTTTCAGTCTTTATGATGGTCGATACTTGATCTATCTCTTACTGTTACATCCCCGGGCAACGCCGGGTTCTACTGCTAGTAATTGATAAATGTCCCTCATGGCCATAGCAATGTGCAGGTGGTTCAACTCAAGATGAAAAATCGGAGAGCAGAAGTTCGAATCACAGTGGAGTTCGTTACATGCACTTACGCGCAAATACCTCCAGGAAAGGTATGAATTCAACTCCCCACATCTTTTGGTTAATTAGTAATACTGGTATCTCGAAAAATCATTGTCGTCCTCAAAAGCCATTAATGCAATATTCACTCACAAAAAGAAAGACATATTCTTACAATACCAAATATAATTCACTTTTAAATAACTCACTAAGGGTTGATAAGCCGTAAAAAACAAAGCAATATCTACAGAAAAAAATAGGGAATATAATCTTACGTGTCAAATGTGATAAGGAAATATAATTTAAAAGTAATAGCAGGTGACAATATAGTAGTTGTAAAAGTTCAAGTGTATATGACACGGGAACTGAATTCATCTCCTCCCCCATCTATGGGTTATATAGTCACCAACTGAATTAATATGAACAAGGCAAGTAGACGTGAGTTATCGATGTTCGTATGGGGGTATGTTAATTAATAGGATATTCCACTGCTGAAATTGTGGAAACATTTGATATCCCTCGATCTAGGTGACCATGTGTGAGCCAGGCATGCCTGATGAAAGGTACTAATGTCCGCTATGGCGAGCGCAGTGGCGGACCAAGTGTCCTTAATGCTTATGATCAGCTAGCGTCTGTCTGGAACTGTCTCTAGCATAAATGACATCCGCATTCAGCACAGGAATTACAAGACAAGTACACAGCAGGTCATCTCGTCTTTCCTAAAATGAACACAACATCTCCACATCCCAATTAAGTCATCGTCAACATCTTTCTTCTCTTGTAGAAAGAAAAGGAACAGGTGAAAATGTATTGGATATTGTTGGACTATTGCTTTTGATGCATCTTCGCCGAAGGGATTTGCAAACAATGCACCTGCACCGGATTCACGTGCTGTTAGAAAATTTATGAATAGAAAAATTATTAAATCGATGGCTTGGGAGAAGGCGAACTCTGATTTTGACAGCAAGGTCCCATGATATCATATCATTTTGTTTGTTTCTCTTTGGGATTATTTTAAGAACACAGTTTAAAACAGAAAAAAAATCAGGATTTAATCCTTATTTTCCTGGTGTCATTTTAAACTGACACAGTTTCCCATACATGTATTCCGACGAGTAGGCCTAAATTTCGTATTTTCTTGATTTCAAAAGGCTTACGGATATGTCACGTTGAAACGCTTAAGCAACGTCGAGTCTGGTCAGTACTCAAATGGGTGAATGCTTAGTGTTGCAAGTTTATATGTGTGTGTGTGGTTTAATAAATACCGACTCTGAATTGGTAGAAAAGTCAAATTCGTTATATTCACTTACTCACAAATACTCTAGTGAGGTATGTGAATCCGCCTCTTTTCTCCCCAGTTATGGGTTAAATAGTAGGACTTGTATCAGTACACCCTTGAACAAATTAATTGAAACAAAAATAATAATTCCGTTACTAATTAATTTTTCCTATTTTTTAAGGAAATATGACCGAGTGCACATGTTAATATTTCGTATATTCATTCCACGAAGTCGTTCCTTGAAAATTGACAACAGATTCTTGATTGGATTAAAATCAGGAGCCAGTCGATAGTACTTTGATATGCTCACTGGTATGTCTTGCCAGTGTGTTCATGCAGCCTCCTTGGAGTAACGTCCATCGCAGACAATAGTCGTAGGACAACTAATCGACAGTCGAGACAATAGTGACTGTGCGTGATAAAAATTTGATGCAATTACGGATGGCGCAATATTTTTCAAAGCCAAACAAAATTCATCATACACCATGAAAATAGTTTCATATGACTGCACACCACAGCAAATGACCTAATCTGAGGAAAAATAGAAATCGATTACACCCTGTCACTTCACTGGATCTAAAACCGACTGTTTGGTGAAAGTAAGGAGACTAAAGCGATTATTTCAAAGAATTTGTAAAAGGGTGTAATTCATTATTATATGCAAAAAATTCTTACAATCTAAAAATATTTCCTGGCTTTAGATAACAGGCAAACGGTTGATAAGACGTAAAAAAAATCAAATCAAACTACTAAATATTGATTTCAGATGAAAAATAAACTTGGAGAGTTTTGAACATATTTCGCTTCATTTTATTCCCATGGTAATAGTTTTGAATTCGAGTTTAAACCTATTGAACGCAAATAATATATGGGTGACACTGAGGTCTTAGCTTTAGCTATAAAGTTATTTATTTTCTGTTCAATGTTTGCAATTTTATTTATTTCAAAGGTACACTTGAAAACTTTTAAATATATTTTATTTTCCAAAATTATAGCTTATAATTATAGTAAATTCTATGGTAAAATGAAAGAGCCTGCGTAAACGTATGTCAATGTATGATACCTCCTGTTTTTCGTTTGTTGTGAGCATTCTGCTTAAATTTCATAAACTGTTGACTGGCGAATATGAAAATGGTAAAAATACTATCCGTTTCCTTATAAGGAAATATTCAGCATTTATTAACCGAGCAGCCAGTGTTACTGTCGATTGAAATTTATTAAATCTTTGTCTTAAAACAACTTTTCTGGAAAATGGGTCAACATGATTTTCGGTGCCAAGAAAAAAACATTTTTTAAATAATTTGATGGTACTGATTTCGAAAATGACCTTAGTTTTCATGGTTAGCTGCCATCTCTGCTGTACTGAAATTGCTAATTTTTGTCAAAAAGATCAATTTACGACCTTGGCTGATCGTAAAATTTAGTTAATACAGAGCGTAGAATTCCATCAATATTCAGGTAGGCCGATTACATTTATATCAGCCACCATTCAATTTTATAAGAAAAAAGTGTTTTGGAGTCAAAAATTTAAAAAATAGAAGTACCGACATTTTTTCAATTTATCGCCAAAATTCAAATTAAATGATAAACTTTATCAGTAATACACTTTAGTAAACCTGATAATTAAGGTGACATCAAAAAAATGAAACCCTAAAATCTTCTGTTTGATATTCATAAATTTATCTCATTACTACAGAAGGAAGCCAAGCACATTAAAAGTATTTTGTTTTCACGGTTGAAAAGAAACTCAAACTAAGACATTCCAATTAAATCCCATTTTTTGAGATGTCAACGAATACACGTTGTGACTTTCGTAATGCTTGTTGTAGTAGAGACTTTGTAATCGCAGATACAACTATAGTAACTCCGTCGAACAATACTGGTGTCAGACACTTTCAAATAACACTTGCATTATAGTACTTGCTCGAAAATACTCGCACGAATATAAACCACCGTATAGGATCTGAATAGAAAAATAGTATAGTGAATAGAGTAGAGAATAGCGGTTCGTATAGTAATAGAGGATAGACTAGATATAGCGATCCGAATAGTGATAAAAGATAGAATAGAAATAGCGATCATTAGTCGACACGATATTTTCTACTTATGCATTTCGTATATGGTCACGTGGTCCACTTAATTCAATAATGGGATCGCTTGTGTTTGCTCCCTGGGGATCTATGTTCAAACTCACATGTCGGCAGCGACTCTTTATTGCTATATAACACCATTGTAAATAATACTGCTGGACTATCAAAATGATCTTAAATAACATTAAACGTGTCAGTCAAGAAAGAGAAAATATTTACCATAGTTCTTATGTTCACGAAGGTTTTATATCTGCTGTTAGTATATTAAATGATTTGATGAAAATACTTGTTGGTCTTTGTATATTCAATCGTGTTATTGTAAAAGACTTAGGGTTTGATTGTTATCGCAAAAATAGTATTTCCCAGTAAGCAGACCAATATTTGTTGGTTTAAATATGAATTGAGAGGTTTCTACGATTTTATTTTGAGAAATATTGTATATATCTATCATATATACAGAAAACAAATGAAAAAAAAAATGCTTTTTTCTCCAAAAAGTGAGGCATTTTTGTACAGCAAAAACGGTGGCTTACCAAAAAAAGTAAGGTCATTTTCAGATTCAGCGCCCTCAAATTAACTAAAAAAAGATGTTTGGTCTCTCGACAGTATTTCATTTTTTTTTCTTTTTGTTGAACAGTGTTATCGCTCTTCCGAAACTTTTATTTGATGTAATGTCAACATATTGTCATTATTTTCTCTTCGAGTTACATGTTCTATCCATTTTAGTAATTGCTACTGTTGAAAGTCTTCAATTGAGGTCGTTTGTGGCTATCTAGAACTGATGAAGAATTTTCTTCTTTAAGGCCAAGTTGGTTAATTCAACTGAACCTATTTTTATTCATTGATCTGAGAAAACGTTTGCAAACAGCTGACAGTTTAGAAATATTTGAACAAGTTAGGTACCATCCATGGCACAGTATGAAAGTCTCGATCTTTCGGGGTAATTCAGGAATATGACGAATTCTTTTATTGTGACCATGTAGCGCCAGTCTATAAGGTTCGAAGAAATGTGGTTTTGAGTTAGACAGGCTTCCCGACATTGATCTTAGAAAGCGGTTGTCAACAGTTGACAGTTTTGATACAACAATTTTAGTTTCCTTTCTTTCACCATACGGTCAGTTTTAGACCCACTGGGGTGACAGAGTGTAATCGATTTCTATTTTTATCTCAGATTAAGTCATTTGCAGTGGGGTACTATAATATGAACCTATTTTCGGGGTGTTTGATGAAATTTGTTTGATCTTGAAAAATATTGCGTCATCCGTGATTGCATCAGATTTTTATCACGTCCACACACTATTGTCTCGACAGTCGATTAGTTATCCTACGACCATTGTCTGTGATGGACATTACTCCAAGGAGGCGTACGAAAATTGTAACCTTACCAAATTAAAGTACTATCGACTGGACCGGAAACTCTCCTGGTTTAAATCCAGTTTAGAATATATGGTCAGTATGCAGAGAACGATTTCGTGGAATGGACATACGAAGTACTAATATGTGTACTGGGTTATTTTTATTGGTGAATTACGAAAAAAGTAAATAATAACGTAATTATTCATATCGTTTCAATTAATTTTGAACAAGGGTGTATTTCTTAACGACATTGATGTTCTGCATGCCATATGGAAGACTCGATCTGACGAGGCTGTTTATTTCAAAATGAGTTTGTCGCAAGTGTCGGCCCAATAAATATCTGAAAAGTGCGAAATTGCTATTGAAAATGTATATGAAAATTGCAAATTTCTGTTGGGAGTGCTGGATTCTATGATGAGATGTATTAATTTCGCATATTTATTTTGATTGTTAATAAATAATTTTCCTTTTTGTCTCCGTTTCCTTTCTTTCAGTTTTGGCTTTCAAATTATATTTACAGCCTGTTTATACCAGGTGTAACGGCAAAATTGTCCAAATCGTGTAACAGCATAATAAATGCAGCTCCGAATCATTACATCCTCACCTCCAAATTTTACAGATGAGGCAATACATTGAACATCAGATGATTCCCAAACATAAACTATTACAGGTGTTCAAAAGCATGATAAAAATGCAGTATTAATAGGCGTAATAAGATCAATTAGGCTCAATAAATTAGTTTCAACTAATAAAGGAACTTCATAGTTGCTTTCATCAGACCAGACAAATTTGGCCCAATCCTCAGCCGTCTAATTTTCATACGCTTTTTCTTATTAATCTCAGACAGCAATGGTATTTTTCCAACATTACACACTATGAGGCCAGCTTCTACTAACCTTCTTTTTCACTGTGCGAGTTGATATAACTTTGTTGCCTCTCAAAATTCAACAGTCACGGTAGAAGTGATTTTTCCTATCACCTAGAGATACCCACTTTAGCTGTCTCATTTCCCTTGAGTTTGTACACCTTTAACGGCCTTTAAAAGAATTGGTTTCATTTCATCTTTTAATGTTTGTACAACATTTCTTGAACAATTTATTTTCCGTGTAATTTTGAATTAGGATAATTCTTCTTTGAACAATACAATGATTTCAGCCATTTTAATTGCAGGAATATTTTTCTTCGGAGCCATTGTGGACAATGAAGATGCACTTACAAATTGATACTAAACGTCTTACTAAAAGATTAAAAAAAAGATTTGGCATTACAGATTAAATTTCAAATAAAGGATTTTGCTAGTATCTGTCTATATTTCTGAGATGAGGTATTATGTACACTATTTACATTAATCGTCAAATGTCTTCATCTTTGTCGCCATATTTATTACAATATTTCGGCCTTTCAGTATCTATCTATATTTCTGAGATGAGGTATTATGTACACTATTTACATTAATCAGACAAATGTCTTCATCTTTGTCGCCATATTTATTACAACGTTTCGGCCTTTCAGTATTTGTCTATATTTCTGAGATGAGAAATATATATATAAAACATTGCAACCAGTTTAGCAGGAATTCAAGGTACAATATGCACCTAAACTGGTTGCGGTGTTATATATATATATATATATATATATATATATATATGAAACATCGCAACCAGTTTAGCAGCATAATAAAATAATTTCAATAAAATTTGGCAATGAGTTCTTTATCTTGGGTCGTTTATATATATATATATAGCGAGAGAGAGAGAGGGTGAGGGAGAGGGAGAGGGAGAGAGAGTTTAGGTAATAATCCGTTGGTATATAAATCCAATTGTATCCTAATAATATAAAATATTAAAAGTGATCCACAAAAAGAGCTCAATGTATTTATTAAAACAGAGCATATAAATTACATAATAGAGAAATCTTAAATTACTTCATGAAAATAAACGAACATTTAAAATACGTTAGCATTTTTTCAACTGAAATGGTGGACTGAGATAATGTTAGTCACTTAAAATTAAACATTTTAAAAAAATATTTTAAAAGAGGCAGCTGTTTAAAATATGGCAATATGATATTGTACTAACCAGACAAAACGCCCGAGTGGTTTTTAAGGGGAGGTGGATGTTGTCTGGCTTAAATTGAAAAAAAATATATACGAATTTTACCCAGATATTAATTCTAAAACCCAAGTACGAGTTATGAAAAAGAAGGGCCAGAAAGAAACAACCTAAAAGAAAGATGTTAAAAACAGAAATTATTACTAATATAACAAAAACCAAAAGAAAACTGTATCTTTTCCTTTAAAAATTAACAAAATATGCTAGCAAAAAATATAAGATTAACCATTAATTTTAATTAGATAGTTTATATTAACACGGTTCACGCCGGGGTTGATGAGACAGACGACAGGTCTTTTCGTCTATCCGAATAAGATATTCTCAATATGACGTGATTTTGGATTTTATTGTTTATTAATTTTTTGCTCTCTAATAAAAAGTTGATTTGAAAGCAACACTTTCTCCAAGAGACCCGAGGTAAAATGCTGGAGGCTCTCATCGAATATTCCTGACCCCTCAAAGTCTGGCACACATATCCCTCAAATCCTCACAGATGAAACAATATTTGAGGAAACATCCAACTGTTACTCGTAACCCATTACCCCTATCTTCATTTTTTGGTTCAATATGAAAAGACCCAAACGAAAATAATGGTCTGAGTTTCGTGTCAATTTATCTTTGCTTTCATTTGGATAAAAGAGAGGAATATTGCGAAGCGAAATCAATAAAATAAAATAATTTATCAAGACTAACTATAATGTTTCATCTGAGGCAAGAATGGTGACAGAAATGTTTTTTAATCTTAGGAAGCAATGCTTCAGTTTAAAGGCAATCACAGCTGAGTGGAAAACACATCTATCTGAGCCACTTTTGTGCAAACCAGTCTTATAAGTACACTTAAGTGTTATAGCTGGACACACAGCGAACAAACCATTTTCACATATTTATGTGCTCCTCTTAACATCATAGTGATCAGAAACCTGAACCCTTTATTTCGCTCACTTGGGTAGACTGTTCTAGTTCCACGTGCCATGTTTAATGGATGTCAGTTATCAATTATCTCCTGTCAATTCCCCTCTCCAAGTTCTCCATTGGTATTGAACTCAAACTTCTTGGGTCCTGTCACTGGATCTTACCAACGCATTTATCCACTGTGACATGTGTCCTTGAGGACATCAGCGTATGGATTTCTGGGTATTATAAACTTAATCTCTTCACCTCATTCTTTACTAGTGCTCATATTGCAATTTTTGCTGTTATCATTGCATAAATTTGAATTAATTCAATTCGTAAGCCTAAACTCCATTGATAATGTCATTACATTTTTCTCAGTTTACCGTTATTTTGCGTGTATGCAAGTAAATCTAAGTTTGTATTAATTCGATTTGCAAGCCTAAAGTCCATGAAAAAGTCATTACATTTTTCTCTATGTTCTTTCATTCTGAGAGGAAGTATCTCCATTTTGTATTAATTCGATTTGTAAGCCTAAAATCCATGACAGAGTCATTACATTTTTTCACGTTGTTCCTTTATTTTGAGAGGAACTAACCCCATTTTCGATTAATTCGCTTGGTAATCGTTAAGTACGTCAAAAGGTCATTACATTTTTCTCGATGTTCTTTTTTTAAGAAGAAATAAGTCCATTTTGTATTAATTCGATTTGAAAGCCTAAAGTCCATGAAAAAGTCATAACATTTTTTCTCAATGTTCCTTTATTTTCCGTGTAAGGAAGTAACTTTAAATTTGAATTACGTCAATTCATAAGTCCATTGATAATGTCATTACATTTTGTCTCGGTTTACCATTATTTTGCGTGTAAGCTAGTAACTCTAAGTTTCTATTAATTCGATTTGAAAGCCTAAAGTGCATGATAAAGTTATTACATATTCTCACAATGTTCCTTTATTTTGAAAGGAAGTATCTCCCTTTTGTATTAATTCGATTTGTAAGCTTAAAGGCCATGATAAATCATTACATTTTTTTTCACGATGTTCCTTTATTTTGAGAGGAAGTAACTATCTTCTATTAATTCGATTTGTAAGCCTAAAGTCCATGATAAAGTCATTACATTTTTTCTCGATGTTCCTTTATTTTGAGAGGAAGTAACTTCATTTTGTATTAATTCGATTTGTAAGCCTAAAGGCCATGATAAAGTCATTACATTTTTTTTTACGATGTTCCTTTATTTTGAGAGGAACTAACTCCATTTTCTATTAATTCGATTTCTAATCCTAAAGTCCATTAAAAAATCATGATATTTTTTCACGATGTCTCTTTATTTTGAGTGTAAGGAAGTAACTTTAGATTTGTATTAATTCGATTTGTAAGCCTGACGTCTATGAAATCAGATTCATTTCAAAGTAGATAAAATTGATTTGAAAATAAGAAAGAAAAAAAAACTTGTGTGCATTAAAATCGTATTGAGAAGGTTACAGCTGTGACTTAAATCAGCTTCCTTTCATAGCAGGTTTCTGATCCCCATGATGTTAAGAGGAGCCCAATAGACCCGTGAAAACGGTGTGCTCGCTGTGTGCTCAAATATATCACTTAATTCTTCTTAAAATTTGGCTTCCACAAAAGTGGCTCAGATAGATGGGTTTATTTAATTAAACTTCAATTTTACATTGACTGAAAAACATTTTTGGTTTTGTATTTAATTTTGAGCTATTTTGCAATATCGTGTTTTGAGCCGGAAACGAGCCTTTGTTGATTTCTATTTTCCGGTTTTCAGATACTGTTTTTGATTTCCGTTAAGAATTTTTTAATTGTTTATATCCGGGTACTAAAAATATGCAAAGATTTGTTTTGTTGGCTGGGATTTCAACATGATTTTTCGCAGTTATTTTTGGTGAAGTGGCCTGATTTGATTTTATCAGTAATTATTATTATTATTATTATTATTATTATTATTATTTCCTGTGATTTTTGTTGTATACACATTTCTTTCCATGTCCCAACCAGATACTTAAGATCAGAAATGGCTTCATATTTTCCAATGATCATTTTTATAGGAAAAAGCAAAAAAAAAAGGAAAAAAAAGCACTACAATCACACACATTTTACCTAGATAAAGCTCTATTATTTTTTTATTTAAAAAAAAAAACAACAACTTTAAAACTCTAATGGTTAAATACATAAAGACATAGCGAACACTAAAAGCAGGTTTAGAAATTCAGTGAAAATCCCTTTTGCTATAGAAAATCAATGGAAATTATTTTATTATAGGATTTGATGGAAATTATTTTGCAATAGGATTTAATGGAGAATATTTTATTATAGAAACTCAATGGAAATTATTATATTATAGGAATTTAATGCAAATTCTTTTAATATGGAAATTTAATGGAAATTGTTTTACTATAGGAATTCAATGGAAATTATTTTACTATACACTTTAATGGAAATGATTTTACTATAGATTTCAATGGAAATTATTTTACTATACGATTTAATAGAAATAATTTTGCTATAGTATTTAATGGACATTATTTTACTACAGAAATTCAATGGAAATTTTCTTAGTGAAAATTAATTTACTATAGAAATTTAATGTTAATTATTTTACTATAGGAAATCAATGGAAATTATTCTACTACAGGAATACAATGGAAATTATTTTACTACAGGAATCCAATGGAAATTATTTTGCTTTACGATTTATTGTAAATCATTTTACGATAGATTTCAATGAAAATTATTTTACTATAGAATTTAATGGAACAAATTTTGCTATAGGATTTAATGGACATTATTTTACTATAGAAATTCAATGGAAATTATTTTACTATAGAAATTCAATGGAAATTATTTTACTATAGAAATTCAATGGAAATTATTTTACTATAATAATAAATTGAGAACGGTTTTATAACAGTTTGTAGAATTTATAAAATCTGTCTTATCAAAGATGGGATTTATGAAGCTAAGAAATCAAAACATTCTTTCAATTTGATTTGTAGGGATTCAAAATAGGGGTAATAGGAAAGTGAAAGCTCGTGTGGGAAAGGCAGGCATTTCAGACGAGTTGTGCACGAGTTACTGTTTGTTCTGCATAGAGGTAGGAGGACTGACATTTTCCTGATTAAATCAACACCATTTCCATCGATAACCGCGTTTAATCGACCCAGCTGGGAAGAGTACTTGCCTGAATTCAACATCGAATTTTACGGAGGATCTTGCAGTACGCAACCCTTTTCCAAGAACAACATATTCTTCGGATGCAGACCATATTTTTCCAAAGGTTAACTCATTTCGGTTTTTATGGGACATATTCTACTGTATATTGTCTTTCATTTGTTTAGTCCGACAGTATATTGTCTTTCATTTGTTTAGTCCGACAGTATATTGTCTTTCATTTGTTTACTCCAATAAAGTTGGCACTCAGGCATTAGCGTTTTTTTTTAATAATGTTAATGTGAAAGGGATTACACGGATGTAGTTAAGAAACCAGCCGAGAATCTTTTATGGGGCAGGAATATATGCCGTCATTTAAGAAGGAATATCATGTTTGAGAAGGAAGGGGATTAGATTAAGGACTAGATTAATAATCCTTAGTCTTTTGTGATCCTTTTAATTGGGTTCCTGTGTTGACATTATATTAACATTAATACAACATAATTGCATATTAGGATTTTTGCTTGTTTTTTTTTCCGTATATTTTTCTTCATACTGTCGGATCTATATCCATATATTTGTTTATATATATATATATATATATATATATATATATATATGTGTGTGTGTGTGTGTGTGTGTGTAAGTCTGCCATTCGTCCTTGCTTTGAATATTTCTGCTACATCTGGTATGGTGCTTCTGGTATGTACTTAGAGATTGATGATAAAATCTAAATACGAATCTGCTGTTTTATTGATCCTGACCTGGCATCTCGGTTATAGTCACTTTCCCACAAATATTATGTACATTCCCTCTGACTTTTCTATAAATACTTTCATGATATGTAGACTTTCTAAATTTAAACGCAGTACTAGACTGGCAGCTAGGTGTCATTATTTTACAGTTGAAATGGCGAGATACAGCCGTAAGTTCTATGCTAACAGTTTCTTCGATACCAATTCTCACTCATGGAACTCTCTCCCGGATTATGGAGTGGTTGCATTTGTTATGGTCCCAGATATGGTGATATAGTGAACTCCAAAATAAAAATAAAACATTATGAAAGTATAAAAGTACATTTTATAATAGAATTACTAATAATACTTATTTATATTAAAGTGACCAACAATACATTTTATCTATAGTTGAAAGCGAAAAAATTGCGTTCAGAATATATTTAGTTGAAGCCATAAAATTGTTTTCAAAATTAGATTTTAGCATTAAAATAACACATAGACGTTGATATGCCTCTAAACAAAATAAATCAACGAATCTTGCTTAGTGTAGTATAATTAGAAAAATATAACTGAAAGCTTTTTCCATGTTTTATATTTACAAGATTATCAGTGATATATTTAGACTACAATTGCCCAGTCATCAATTTCTAACCGTGACAGAATTCAAAAGTTATTAAGCCGTCATGTGTGTGATAAATTATTTTCACTCAGCAAACATTTTTCACAGTCGAAAGGTGACTAGCCTATAACATGGAGGCATAAAATTGCTTTCAAAATATATTTATTTGAAGCCATAAAATTGTGTTCAAAATATTTAGATTTCAGCATTAAATAATGTATAGACGTTGATATGGACTAATGAAATTCAACCAACCAATAATACATATTTGTGGTAAAATTGCCAACAATACATATTTAAGGCAAAATGACTAACGATACATTTTATATGTAGTTGAATGCATACAATTGCTTTCAAAATATATTTAGTTGAAGCCATAAATAGTGTTCAAAATATTTAGATATTGGCATTAAATAACTGATAAAGATTAGACACGCCGCTAAACAAAATCAACTCTCTTCCGGCTTCTTGCTTCCCAGTCAACTTTGATATTCAAATGTGTAAGTGCAATGTCAATCTTTATTGTCTGGCTTCTTAATTTTTGTTCTTTTATTTTTCTTTATCTTTAATAATATTTTCCCCATAGTGTCTAACACTCAGTAACCCATTGCGTCTTAGTGGAGGCATTGCCTAGCTTGGGGTGAAATGATTAAAAAAATATACTTTTTGTGATTCTAATATTAAATCACTTGTAATAAAAGCAGAGTTATTATCTTTTGACTCTTGTAAAGCGATTGATAATAAAGTAATCTATACTGATGGCTAGATGTGGATACCTGCAATGTCTGTAGCCATTTTCGTATGCTTCATTTGGTTTCGTTTCTTTTTTTTACGTTATATCAATTTAAATGTGTTATTTAATGCCGACAAGATTTTTATTGCTGGCAATATTTTTTTTTAAATGTATTTGTTAAAATTCTTTATTAAAAATGTTTTGCTGCTAATAATTATTTTCTTCAAAAATTTTTTGCCCAAATGTATTGCTGGTATTAAAACCTATTTTTACACTTTCTTAATGTTTTGACCACAATTTGAGGGGTTAATTAGGTGCTACCATCCCGAATCAGGGTAAACCTGGGAACACCAGGAATTAAGAGGTCGCTCCACACACGTCAAAAACTTCTGATAAGAGGCCTTTCTGTTGAATGTTGTTTATCGTCTTACCCAGGACGCGGATGTAGTTTACCGTCATTTCCAGGACGCGGATGCAATTTATCGTCTTGCCCAGGACGCGGATGCAGTTTATCGTCTTACCCAGGACGCGGATGCAGTTTACCGTCTTACCCAGGACGCGGATGCAGTTTATCGTCTTACCCAGGACGTGGATGCAGTTTATCGTCTTACCCAGGATGTGGATGCAGTTTATCGTCTTACCCAGGACGCGGATATAGTTTATAGTCTTACCCAGGACGCGGATGCAGATTATCGTCTTACCCAGGACGTGGATGCAGTTTATCGTCATACCCAGGACGCGGATATAGTTTATCGTCTTACCAAGGACGCGGATGCAGTTTATCGTCTTGCCCAGGACGCGGATGCAATTTATCGTCTTACCCAGGACGCGGATATAGTTTATCGTCTTACCCAGGACGTGGATGCAGTTTATCGTCTTACCCAGGACGCGGATGCAGTTTATCGTCTTACCCAGGGCGTGGATGCAGTTTATCCTCTTACCCAGGACGCTGTATGCTTCATATTCTACTACTAAATCTGTTTTAATTAAACCTGCATTAGTTTTTGAACAACACGAATATCATAATTAAAAGGGTAATAGATTAAAACATTGAAATTTGTTGGTATTAAAGAAGAACGGCGATACTTTCTGAACGATACTCCAAAAGGATTGAGACAGAAAGTGACTATATTGAGGACTAGATTATGAACTTTGTTTATTCGTTTTAGTATGCTTTGCAAGCTTCTATTACTAACTCTATTGATATTAAAGGAGAAACAGCATTACGTCTAGATCAACATTTATACTGCCGTTAAAAAGAAAGACTATTCTAAATCTACTGCAATTAAAGAAGAACAGGTCTTACTTTTTGACCGAACACCGTACTACCATTGAAAAGGAAGAAGACTATGTTGATGATTAAATCTGGTCGATTTGTCAGGGCTGGGGATATGTGCCTGAAATCTATAGCACTGACTGAGCCAAGACTTGTGTAGGAAAAGTGGATACACGGAACTGTTGGGAAGCCGTCGATGGGAGAACAAAGTCGCAAGTCATCGTGACCGAGGGTATGAGCGTATTGGCCTTATTCAGATTATTGATCACGTCAGTTAACTCACTCTCTTGCAGAAACTGTAGCTAAGATACTTTTAATAGTTGCAGTATAAACCACAGGTAGGCTCTGTGTGTGTCAAACAAATAAATGTGCCTGGGCATGCATCTGCAATATTGATTGTCTAGCCGCCCGAGCAGACAGGCATACTCTGGTACGAGCGGCCAGCACATTACTATTAAGTTTGTTGTAATTAAAAAGAACAGGTATTATTTTTTGAATGGCCCTAGTACCACGTGATGGAAGTAGACTAAATTTAGAATCTTATGTATGCATAGTGTCATTTTGTTACGTTTAGTGTTATTTTATTATTAAACTTTTCAAATTGAAATTATTAATTTTGATCGACCGTCGTAAAACTATTGAGAAGGAAAGGTGTTGCTGGCTATAGCTGGTATCTTGAGGATTTTCTGTCCTTCTATTGTTAAATTTGTCGCAATTAAATAATAAAGGACATGAATTTTTACAAGCTCTACTAGCTGCTAATAAGAAACTGTTATCCCAGTTTCTTGTGTCTCTGTGTATTTGTTGGAATCTTTCGTGATAAGACATTCTCGTCGTGACATCGGAGCAGAGCGAAGGTAATTAGTATTGACATTGGGGTAGCAAACCAACGAAAGAGAAAAACGTGATTCCATATGGACATGGATAGGGATAGATGCAACAGGGGATAAGCTAGAAATCCACGAATTTGTAATGCAGCATTATAATGATCACCCAAATACAGGCAGTTATGAAAATAGGCCGAACAACTTTCCTCTCACTACATTTGACGCTTTTCGTCCTATTACTGGCTCGTAAATGTAGTGATAGTAATAAATTGATTACTAAATAACCCCAGCACTTATTACTGCACTATGTAGTTGTCTTGAATCAAAATCATTAATACTAAAAGAAAAGTTAAAAGCTAAGCAATAAAACTACTTAAAATACTAATAAGAATAGTACACAACAATAAAAAGCTATATAAACAGTAATTAAATAAATATAGAATACTCCCATGATGCACCGGGACAAGGTTTTACTGCCAAATGAAACAAAAAGCAAAACTTTATCTCTCTTAAATTTTCGACGGCTGAAAGATGCAAATGTTCTCTGATAAAACATGTTGCCACCAACTGATAAGCAAAACTACTTTATTTCTGTATACATATATGTTTTTTAAAATATTAAACCATTTTATTGAAATGTAAGCTAAAGTATTTTATCGCTTTTGTCTATGACTATTTTGTTGTATCTCATGTATGATTTTGTTTCTAATTTTATAATTCCGCAGTGAGCTTATGCTGCCCTTTTAAGCCGCAAACATACATATATGAAAAATGACAGTCAGTCATGACCAACGGATCACCAGAAGGTCAGATAAGAATAGCTCTTTATTATTTATTTTTATCTTAATTTAAAGCAGGCAACGGAAATCAACTACAGACTAAAGACAGAAGAAAATCAAGAATTAATAATAATATCCAGCCAACATGTAAATACAAACAAAATCAAGTTGTCACTCGGTTTCTGTAATGAAAACAAACGAGGTAGGAATTTTAATTGAAGCGTTATTCAACTATAAATCAACTCTGGCAGCAAACAGGGTGGAGCTTATTCTTTTACAACAGGTTCAGGCGGAGACAAATATGGGTTACTTCCAGTACATTTTCCAAACGAACGAAACTCGATTTAAATCTTTGTCATCGTTGAGTTTAAAGTCCAGAACATTTTCTGCATACAAAATACTGAATTACCTCCCTTACATTTCCTGTTTATTATTTTTATTTATTTTTCCCTATATATCTGACGTAAAAATTAATGGCCAATGTAAATTAATTTAATAGTGATAAATAGTTGTTGTAATGAAAATAAATTATATTGTATTTCAGACATTAATTTTTGTTTTGTTTTAATTTTATTTTCGAAGCAAACATGCCGTAACGCAATGAGAGAGGTACGGTATTTTAGTTTAATTAGGCTTTTGTTTTATAAATGCTTTAATCTTTTGATCGCAATTTTTGAATACTGTTTATTTATAATTAATTGAAATAAATTAAATTACATTTCGAACGTAATTTTTTCGCTTCATTTTTATGTATGGCTATTTAAAACTGAAAATATGAGGTTAGGCATTAACATATAAAAGATAATTTAGGAAAATAACTCGGTATTTGATACGCTTAAGTACACATTTTTCTATTCGTCGTTCTAGAATTGTTGCAAACGCGGAATGGGGAAAATTCGTGCTGAGTTTAATTTCCTGTTGAGTTTATTGGACTCACTTTGTACAATGCTCTTGGGAAAGCCATAAATCGATTCCTAGTTAGGGGTAGACTAGGCTCTGTATCTTCGGTTGACAATCAGTTTAGCAGAAAGAAAAAATATGATTTCAAAAACTGGATTTATTTCTTAGCGCAGACTGGATTGATTACAGTAAAGCTTTTGATAGTGTGCCATACTGAAACTGAAAGAAAGTCGTATGAACACCCCCCACACCCAAGACCCAGTTACGGAGATAGGACCTGTAACAATTTTATGGGAGAACACAATACACACAGACAGTAGAATCAAAGTTAACCGCCCAGACATTGTTATTAGAAACCGAAAACAAAATAATTACCTCCTTATTGATCCTTTGGAAATGTGCAAAGTCTTCCCCGTGGTATTAAATTTAAAATAAGCACAGCATGGGAATGTGGAACAACACACTATACCTAAATTACACCAGAGGCACTGCCATCTCCACCGGCTGAAGTAGGCATGCCAAACCCAGGATAAAACGTATATGTGCTGAAATCACTTTTTAACTAAAGCAAGAAATGACGTGTAAATTATAAACCCTCCAAAACTATTATAGAGAATCACTTTTTACTGTCAATGCACCTTTTTAGATCTGAGGATTTCTACTGCCACGAAGCGAAGCGATTATATTAAATCAATTGTTTGGTGCTAAAACGGTTGGTTCACTTTCTCGTACCAGACAATTTTTCTCGTCAGACATATTTACAAATCTACCATTCGTCTGTACAAAGTATTAGGCTGCCATATTTGGTCTGGTAATCCGGCTTCATATGTCGAGATTCTCGACAAAATCCAAAGAATCCAAATCTGTAACGTTATCAGTCCTAAGCTGGCATCTCGACTTCAGTCACTTTCCTTTCATTTTATCTATACATATTTACAAGGCAGTTGTTCTAACGAAGCTTTCATCGTTGATACTTCGATTCCACGAATTTGAGTGTACTACTAGATTGGTTAATATGTTCAATCGTTTCACTGTTGAAATTAACTGTAAATTCTATTCTAATATTTGGATTTCTCGCACTTCTCAATTATGGGACTTCCAGCCTCTAGCTTTCCAGTCAACGTTGATCTTTAAAAATGTGAATGCAAAGTCAATCGCCATCTTCTGCTTTACTAAACGCTGTTCTTTTATTGTCCTTTCTCTTCATTAAAGACTTCATATTTTCCTCCACCCACGGTAGCCCCCTTGCATCTTAATCATATTATCGAGAGAAACTTTGTCGAAACTATTGGACTTATTATAAGGACTGGTGTAAATGGTTTATCATTAGCATAAATCCCTAGGTAAGACCTAATAATAATAATAATAATCTCGTGTCAGGTTGTACAGCGTTAGCACCAACTAAATATAAAACGCAGCATGATAGAGTGGGCTAATATCTGCACTAGAAAATGTGCCACTTTTACGGGAAAGAATCTGGTATAAACATCATCCGGAGACGGTTAAAAAATAGGGCCTGTAACAATTGTATGGGACTTTAAAATACACACAGACAAAGCAAACAAATCTAATCGCGCAGATATCGTGATCAAAGACCACAAGACCAGAATGTTATTTCATACTGACATGAAAATCCCTGCAGATTTTAATATATCTTAGAAGACTTTAAAAAAACATCAAAATATAAGGATTTTGGAGTGGAAATCTACAAAAATGTGGCAGATGAGGACTTCAGTAATTTCAGTTGTAGTTACAGTCCTCGGGTTCATTGGAATAGTTTCCAAGAGACTATGTGAAGGGATTCCTGGTAGCTCATAACTTAATGAAATACAAAAAATTGTACTCACAAATACAGCACACACATTACGAAGAGCTTTATCGATGTAAAATGTGGGTAATCATAGGTTTTTGGGGGGTTTTGTTTCTTTGTTTTTTACAAAAATGATCAGTGAAGCCATTTCTGGCCTTAGGTCTCAGCTTGAGACACAGAAGGATATGTGTATACAACAGAATTCAAAGAAAAAATCATCGCAAGGAGAATCTTGTGTTTTGAGATTTACTCTTTATCCATCTACAATCTACAAGTGAGATTACACGATTATTTCAATAATAATAATAATAACGGTGCCTCCTTATAGATATGGTAGTCCCTGCTGACTGCAATGTATCTTTAAAGATATTCAAAAACCTGTCAAAATACAAGGACCTTGAAATAGAAATCTCGACAATGTGGCATATGGGAACATCAACAATCCCTGTTGTAGTTGGAGCCCTAGGACTGGTTGGAAAAGATTCCAGTAGACTAATTGAAGGGATTCCTGGAAGTCCATGCCTCAAGGAGATACAAAAAATTGTTCTGACAAGTACAGCCCACACTTTACGAAGGGCTTTATCTATGTCATTTTTTTTTTGTCAGTGGAAAGTGTCATGATGCCATTTCTAACCTTAGGACCCGAAAAGAAATGTGTAAACGTCAGAAATCGAAGAAAATAAAAATCATAATGATAATAATAATGGCAATCGTAAAGCCTTTGATAGTGTTCCACATTCTTGGATCATTAAGACTTTGGAAATGTACAAAGTCTCCTGTGGTATTAAGTTCCTTAAGCACAGCATGGGAATGTGGAACACCAAACTATACCTTAGTCACACTGGGGGCACTGCCATATCCAACCGTCTGAATATCCGACGTGGAATTTCTAAAGGAGACTCTCTGTCACCCCTTCTGTTTTGTTTATCCTTAATCCCTCTTACCCATGAACTGAAGAACAGTAGCTATGGTTACAAAATAAATAAGAAAATATTCAATCACCTATTCTACATGGATGATCTCAAACTCTTAGCCAAAGACGACAATGAGTTGAAAGGCCTCCTCAATATTGTAAAATACTTCAGTGACGATATAGGTATGGACTTCGGATTAGATAAATGCAAAAGTTACATTCAAGAAAGGTAGAATTACAGAATCACCCTTAATAGATTTAGATTTTGTCACAAAGATTGGGGAACTGGAGCATGATGAAGCTTTATAAGTACCTATGAATTAGCGAAGGAGATGGCATACAACACCCCCAAATGAAGGAAAAAATAAGAAAAGAGTACTACAGGCGTGTACATCTGGTACTAAATACTGAGCTAAACTCAAAAACAGAATATCAGCCATAAACACATTGTCTGTCCCTTGTGGTGCAATACAGCTTTAATGTCCTTAACTGGACCATAGCTGAAATTAAGCGAATGGACGCCAAACGAGAAAGCTTCTCACTTGTTATCGCATGCATCATCCCAAAGCTGATGTTGATCGTCTGTATGTGCCCAGATCCGAAGGAGACAGAGGATTAGTTCAACTAAAACTGTCCTACAAAATTACAACAATTGGCTTCCAAAGATACTTGGAAACTACAGAAGACTGAATGATGGTATGCGTCAAGGAACATGAAAGTAGTAAGCGTCTTTACTCCGTAATGAAAGAAGCCAACAAATTCAAAATGGAGTTTCAAATTTAAAGCACAATACACCGGCTGAAACTGCAAAATACTTAAAAAAGATAGCTAAGACGAATGCAACTGACCAGTTAGAGAAGGATGGCAAGATAAAACTTCGTGGCCAATACTCTGCCCGTACCAAACAAGTTGATGTAGACAAAACCCGTACCCATCAGTGGCTACGTAGTGCAGGGTTGAAAGCGAAACTGAAGGTTTTATCCTTGTTGGTGCAGGACCAATGCTTGCTAACTCCGGAATTATCAGCACATATACTAAAATATTGTGTCAGCCCAAAATGCAGATTCTGTGATAAATATCCAGAAACGATTGATCATCTTTATCAGGTTGCACGATATTGGCACCACTGAATATAAAACCCGACATGACAGAGTGGGCCAATATCTGCACTGGAAAATCTGCAACTTCTACGGGAGGAAACTGAAAGAAACTGGTATGAACACCACCCAGACCCGGTTACGGAGATAAGACCTTTTACAATTCTATGGGACTACACAATACACACTGACAGAACAAACAAGGCCAACCGCCCAGATATTGTTATTAAAGACCACAAAAAAAACGGTGCCTCCTTATTGATATGGCAGTCCCTGCTGACTGCAATGTATCTTTAAAGATGTTCAAAAACCTGTCAAAATACAAGGACCTTGAAATAGAAATCTCGAAAATGTGGCATATGAGAACATCAACAATCCCTGTTGTAGTTGGAGCCCTAGGATTGGTTGGAAAAGATTACAGTAGACAAATTGAAGGGATTCCTGGAAGTCCATGCCTCAAGGAGATGCAAAAAATTGTTCTGACAAGTATAGCCCACACTTTACGAAGGGCTTTATTTAAGTAATTTTTTTTTTGTCAGTGGAAAGTGTCATGATGCCATTTCTAACCTTATGTCCCTGGGCGGGACCCGGAAAGAAATGTGTAAACGCCAGAAATCAAAGAAAATAAAAATAATAATAATAATAATGATAATAATAATAATAATGGTAATAATAATGATAATAATAATAATGATAATGATAATAATAATAATGATAATAATAATAGTAATGATAATAATGATAATAATAATGATAATAATGAAAATAATAATAATAATAATAATAATGATAATAATAATAAATAACTAAAGCACAATACACCGATTGAAGTTTCAAAATACAAAAAAAAAAATAAAAAACAAAAAAAAGAAAGGAAAAACAAATGCAACCGACCAGATACAGAAACAATGGCAAGATAAACCACTTCATGGCCAATACTCTGCCCGTACTAAAAAAGCTACATAGTGCATGGTTAAAAGCTGAAACGGAAGGATTTATCGTTGCTGCTCAGGATCAGTGGTTGTTAACCAGAAATTTTCAAGCACACATTCTAAAATATTGTGTTAGCCCAAAATGCAGATTCTGTGACAAATATCCAGAAACAATCGATCATCTTGTATCAGGTTACACGGTATTGGCACCTACTGAATATAAAACCCGGCATGACAGAGTGGGCCAATATCTGCACTGGAAAATCTGTAACTTCTATGAGAAGGAAACTAAAAGGAAGTGGTATGAACACCCCCCAAACCCGGTTACGGAGATAGGACCTGTTACAATTTTTCTGGGACTACACAATACACACAGACAAAATAATCGAAGCTATTGTTATTATTAGAGAGCACAAACAAAAAGGTGCCTCCGTATGGATATGGCAATACCTGAAGACTGCAATATATCTTTGAAGATCTTCAAAAAGCTATCAAAATACAATGACTTTAAATTGAAATCTCAAAAATGTGGTACATGGGAACATCAACAATACCCGTTGTAGTTGGAGCTCTCGGATTGGTTGGAAAAGATTTCAGTAGACTCATTTAAGGGATACCTGGAAGCCAATACCTTGAAGAAATACAAAAAAAAATTGTGCTCACAAGTACAGCCCACACCTTACGAAGGGCTTTGTCTATGTAACTTTTTTTCCAGTGGAAAATGTCATGATGCCATTTCTAACTTTACTCATCAGAAATCAAAGGAAATAAAATAACAACAATAATAATAACAATAATGATGGTAATAATGATAATAATAATAAAATGTGGCAGATTGAGGCAGATTGAAGGAATAACAAGTAAAAAATATTGATATGACTACAGAAAGGAAAAGTGAAGAAACTGGCCCACTACTAACAGTCTCTCCTCAAAATGCAATTAGAATGAACACACTGCTGGCTATAATCTTAAAGCCAATGAAAACAAAGAAAAAACATACCTTTTGCGTTGTTAGACGCAACCTCTTATTGGAGTAGACCTTCGAAATATAAAAATAAGAAAGGGAAAAATAAAAATTACAGATGTTCTTTTTATTTTCTATTTATTTTTTTGCGTTCAGTGTGAGAAATTTGAATACTAGATTAGGTTAAATACTAGCTGGTCAAAAGTTTAAGATAATACCTTTTACATTTTAAAACCAATAAAAGACCCAAGAGCCACCCAAGCTAGAGGGTTAATATGTGGAGATTACCTGATTCCACCTCTAATACTCTATCTTTGAGCCAGGTCATGACAAAATCCAGTAATTCTGCCACATTTGAGCCTAAGCTGCAGAACCCACTGCATCTGCTCTAGACAGAGTTCAAACTGTGTACGCAGCCGTGGGAGTGATGGATTATTTTCTATACTACAAGTCCTTTCACATAGACGAGATATCGCAAGCCTTTCGGTTAGCAGCATTGCAAAAAAATAGTTGACAAGCTTTAACCATTGAAACGTTAATGTAAATAGACCGACTATTAAATGTAGTGATGGTTGATCAAACAGTCTTGTATTACTTAAATGTCACTGTTACTATTGATGTGAATACATAAAGCAGGAATACAATGAGAAAATGACAAACGCTAGAAATATAGAGAAACATTTTTAAAAAATACTGAACAGTAAACGAAACAAAATTGACTTTGATGCACTTCCGTTTCACTTTGGCAATAATTACAAGTTTCAGCAAAACTGTGTTAATTATACTTGCAACAGAAAAAATAAATTCCTGCTTGATGCGAGTAATTCACTTCTAAAATGAAACAATATATGACATTAGTTCACTGGAGATATTGTTTGCGTACCAATTCTTCCTTCTTTCCTCTTTATTTAGGAAGAGATCCAGTTCTCGGTTCTTTTTAATAACTGGAATTCACTCAATACAAGGCACGGCAGCCGCTTAAGGTAGAGTGCTACTGTTACAACATGAACGAGATGTGTGATACGAACGAAAAAAATAGTGAATGATTATGAGTCCAAGTGGAATAAATAAAGATCGACTTGGCTTGAATATGTTAAATTTGTTATGTTCTGGAGCAGCAAGATGAATCAGCTGAGTTCTTGTTAAATGGAAAGCAGTGAGACCTGTGGCAAAAGAGGATACGGGACATTTACATTCAACCGTTGGTTATCAGTTACTGAAATAAACTCCAAAGTACAGAGCAAGAGGCTCAGACAGAGAGAAAATTACGGAAGGAAGATTAATTTTAGACAAGAAAAAATGCCAAGACCAAGAAAAGTTGTTATCTATAAAACTGAGAATCCCATAGAAGGAACGAAGCGGACATCACAGAACGGAAAAGGAAGACGGCCGCTGAACTGTGTATTTCCCTCCTCACTTGCGCCTCATCTCTACTTCGCTTGCTTATAGCATTAGGTTACAACCCAAGAATAAAATCCGTTTTACTGCTAGAAATTGTTTTGCTATTCACTCGTGGGTAACGATATGGACGAAGGGTAACTTTTAAGCTACAAGCGTTTGACTGTAAGAAACTGCACCCTGTAAACGAACTTGGTCTGGCCTGGTCTGAGCTGTAACGCAACGCCAAGAAGCTACTACAACGGAGTCAAAGTGGAAGTTCTTGTGGAAAATTTCGTCCGAGTGTAGCTTTCACTACTTACATTTGGAATACGGAGGAAATGTGGGTGATTCGATACTGTGGAAGTAGTATGGTGTATCTTATCTGTAAATGTTTGAACTGCTGAACGTGAAAAATGGAACTCGACTGAATGTTTTCAAAGGGAATAGCGATAGAGTAGCAACAGGCTTGCGAATTACGGTATGCTGAAAAGAATATTCAGCGTGGAGAATGTTTGATCAAGTCCAGGAAGTGAAGATTGGGTAATACCTGGCCATATATGGCAACAGTACTCAATTTTCAGTCTCTTAGACCATGACAGCAGGAGTCAAGCAATTTCTACAACGGTAGAAAGAGCCGACAAATTTTGCAACATCTTTAGCAATGGATCGTGTATATGAGTTCGAGTTGAGGTTTGGAATCAACTTGATTCCCCAATAGTCGTTCAAAGTAAGGAGGATAATCAGGAATGGAACTTTTTCCGATTGCCCCACTAATTGCATTAAGCTCTTTGACTGCTCAAACATATTACACATTTGAATCCCATGCTATTGTTATAAATACCACATTACATAAACTAAATTACGCATTCCTATTTAAATATATTAACACACATTTTTGTGCGTATATATATATATATATATATATATATATATATATATATATATATATATATATATAGTTTCTGCAAACTTAGGTAATCCGTATGGGTAGACCTGAGGAGTATGATATCCAGAGAGCTCAATGTAAAATTCAGAGCAGATATGTTTGAATAGAAAAGAGACCACGTTAAGATTCCATGTAATAGCTATTTCACCATAACCCTTTAATAGGGTTCTGGATCATAGATTTTACTCCCAAAAGCTGAGATCAGCTTTTGGAAGTAAAGTTGATGATCCAGAACCCTGTTAAAGGGTTATGGTAAAATAACATTACATGGAATCTTAACGTGGTCTGTTTTTTATTCAAATATATATATATATATATATATATATATATATATATATATATATATATATACACCGAGTATAACAGCAAAATTGTCCAACAGCAACAGCATGAGATTGTCCATCCCACAAAATGAACACTAAACTGAGTTTATTTTTCCCATGTTTTCAGATCAGACGTTTAGCCATCTTGACACTATTTGTCGGAAGAATCGCTGAAAAATCCTTTGAGTTATTCAGGTAGAAAAGTGCAGGTTAAAATCACTTTGTGTCAGCCCCATTATGTCTTCCCAACTGAGCAATGGTGAGAGCGAAAAGATCATTCCGGCCTTAAGTAAAGGTACCAACATTCATACTCTGGCTTCCATCTTCAAACTCCATTCCAAAACCATCAGGAGTACGGTGAATAAGTTTAAAATCAGGGAACAGCAAAAAGAAAAACTGGATCAAGTGATCACAGCAGCAAGAGGGATCATCATTTCAACCTAGATCTAAATACTATTTTTTTTTTCAAAGTAGAGACCAATAGTGTTATAAAATCCTCGGAGAATTCCAGTAAGATATCTTTCATCATTTCTAAGATACAATTCAAATCTTAATCAACACACAAAAAAAAAAAACACGAAGAAAAGCTAACGGTACCAAAGTCACCCCCACCTCGCTTAAAATGGATGAAGTGGCCGAAAACGCTTGGGACAATGGGAATTTTGGAAAATCTAAATACTTCCTTATTCCCACAAAACGGAAAAACGTAAGGATGCTGGATAAATCAAAATAGAATATTAATTAAATTTTTCTTTGTTAATACATTTCATGAAATATATATATATATATATATATATATATATATATATATATATATATATAGTTTGGATTTGTTTGGTTTGGTTTATGGCATATCAAATTCAATGGGTTATTTAATGCTGACAAATTTTTTTGCTGGTAATACTTCTTTTTCAAAATGTACTGTTGGTTATTTTTTTCCTTCAAAAAATGTATTGCTAATAATATTCTTTTACAAAGAAGTATTTCTGGTATTACAATCTATATTTACACTTTCATAGTGTTTTGCCCACAGTTTGGTGGGTTAACTTTTTGCCCATAGCTGGGACCCTAACAAGTGCTACTACCCCGCGTCAGGGAGGGCATGGGATCACTAGCAATTAAGAGGTGGCTCCACGGTCCTCAAAACCTTCTGATCTGAGGCCTTGCTGTTGAATGTAGTTTATCGTCTTACCCACGTTGATCCATTTAGGGTCGAGGAGACTTACCCATCTGCAGAGGTACAGTCAGCGTATTCTGAAGCCCCCGCTGATGTGTATATATATATATATATATATATATATATATATATATATATAGTTGTATATTTAGGTAGCAATATATATATATATATGTGTGTGTGTGTGTGTGTGTAAAAATATATAGAAAATAGGAAAGAACCTGTTAGTTAAATGATACAAATTTCTTTAGTATTTTTGTTATTATTTTTAAAAAACAGTGCTCGATACAAAAGTAGAGCCTAAATATAATTATTTATTTAAAAATATGATTCCATCGCTACATAAGAGTCCTCATGATTCAAAACAAGAGCAGAAAACTTCAATATAATTATTTGAATTTAATTCCAGGCTAGACGATGTCATCTTCCGCTTTAAATTTAGACACCCCAACCTTACCCTGACTTGACCTCTTTGAATGTAACTGAGATATTGATACAAATTATTAACCCTTACGCTTCTTTTTTTTTTTTTAAATATTTGCTTTTGCCGTTACCATAGTAATTTTAATTTTAATAATAAAACGCGTAAATTTCATGAATTAGCTATTCCAAAAAAAATTTCATATGAAGATGGAACAGAGCTTGGTACTTTATTTCAATTTAATTCAAATAATTATATTGAAGTTTTCGGCTCTTGTTTTGAAACATGAGGACTCTTATGTAGCGATGGAATCATATTTTTAAATAAATAATTATATATATATACACATATATATATATTTATATATATATATATTTATATATATATAAAGAGAGAGAGAGAGAGAGAGATACTATTCATACCTTCTTTGTATAGAACGCAAACAAATTCTGATATCAAACAATCAATCAAGGCTGATCGCAATCGGAATTTTAAAGTCATTGTAAACTTCACGATCTTTCCAGTAGCTGCAAATAGCTTGCTCTTCGCTTCGCCAGTGCTGCATACTGATTCTTGAATTCTTGGGTCCCGCCAGCTTGCTACGGCAAGTAAATACAATCCATCTTCGAGCGGATAAACTATTTATCTCTCAGTTGTTCTTCTGTCTTCGGACAGAACACAACAAATAAACGAGGGACTCCAGGTGAATCGGATTCCAGATTCCTCAACTTAATGCATCGAGGAAAGTAAGAATATTAAAGGTTGTAATTTGGATAAACTACTCTCTATTAATCACCACAGAGATCCTTCCCTGCCCCCACATTAGAATGTCTGATAGTCAACTTCTTGAGAGCAACTACCTGCGTCTGCTCGGTCTCACGTTGACTGCTGACCTGAGATGGAACAAATACATTGAGTCAATTGCTTCTTCCACCGCGAGGAACGTTGGCTCTCTGTGCTGCGCCAGGAAATTTTTCTTCCCTGAATCGATACTTCAAATATACAAATCAACCATTCGCCCTTGCATGGAGTATTGCTGCCATATATGGTCTGGGGCACCTTCTGTTTACCTCGGAGTTCTTGACAAGATCCAGAGACGGATATGTAATATAATTGGCCCTGATCTGGCGTCTCGTCTACAGTCACTCTCTCACAGACGCGCCGTCGCTCTCTCTGTCTTTTCTACAAATACTTTCATGGTAATTGCTCCGATGAGCTGCTTTCACTGGTTCCCCAGACTCCATGAATTCAAGCGCCCTACGAGGCTGACATCCCGCTCCCACCCTTACACTGTAGAAACTTTTTAAATGTAGCCGTCTCTTCTACTCCAATAGCTTACACCTCGCACCTCCTCGCCTGTGGAACACCCTTCCCAATTACTGTTTCCTGAGAGCTATAATCTCCAACTATTCAAATGTAATGTCAATCGACATCTCCAGTTTACCTTGATCTACCCACTATCCTTCTCCTCATCCTTTCTTCTATCACTCCTATCTGCTCTCACTCCAAATCTTCTGCAACACCCTGCATCCTAGTGGCTTCACGCCTTGCTCGGGGCGTAATGCTTAAAAAAAAAACTATGGCATCAAAACACTAACTCTAATTGTAAATCAAGTATAGTATTATTTGGATAAATATTTTATTTGAATAAACTGCTTTATTTACAAAACAAATGATACATATACGATCAGCTCTATTTTGTAGAGTTTCAATGGGATCCCTGTGACTGGTACAGGACTGCCATATTGTCAATGTTTGGTGTTAAAAGCCATCAGAGAGAAATCTATACGCCATCTTTTTCCTACGTCAAAGCGATTTCGAGTCATTGACAGCAGATGCACCATCCGACTGAAATCAGAGACAACCAAGTAAAATGTGGACAAAGCAAGTAAGAGAAACTTCACATCTTCCCAGGTTATTGGTTAATTCTTATGCATGTCTTCATTCATCGACCCAGCTTCTGGTATCATCCAGGCTTGAACCTCGCTTGAGCTACTGTGCTATTTTGAAGTTCAATAAACCTTTCTTGTAGGGTGATATCATCTTCAGATGCATCCGCAACCAAACGATCCACAAATCAATGAGGCACTGTCATTTGGAGTAGATCAGAGAAGCGAGTTTTCATATCATTATGCAATGTGATTAAAACTATATTTTATTATATATATATAATAAAATATAGTTTGAGGGTATGCTATATTTATAGTTTAGAGTGCTCAATATTATGAATAGAGCGTATGTAAATAAAAAAATGAACATGGACGCCCAAAGCCAATAGACTTTCC
>CAHIKZ030004191.1:1397500-1422500 GCA_903632075.3 Acanthosepion pharaonis
GTCTCTTTCATTTTTTTTTTTTACCCCCTCAGAAATCTTATAGCTGGAACAGATGGGATTTTAATATTACAGCACCTGGTATTCGCATCTAAAAAAACTGAAAGTTTGAATAAGCATGAATAAAAAAACGATCTTTAACGAAGAACGGGAACATCAACCGGGATAAAATCTAAATTTTACAAACTTAAAAGGTTGACACAGGGATGTTTAGAGCACCAAGGCATTGTGACGCCCAACAGCTTTTGATTCTTCTCTGTTTTTATTGGTTCTGCAATGGAATATTCATAAAACCTTTTAAATTTTGATTTATTGATCACCATAACGGAAACAAAATGCATAATGAATTCTATAGTACACTTAATTTTTTTTCCCTCAGAAATATAGCTACAATTTTTAATTAAAGTTTGAAACGATTTTGAAGGGTTTGTGCTTCCTTCGACTTATCTATCGTGGTATGTAAGCGTGAAGTTGACTCAAAAAATTTCGTTGGAAAGCGAGATGGTTTAAAACTTTACAAGTACTGAATATTCTGAAGGTTGATAAAGGTTGTAACAGCTTTGAAGGTTGGCCGTCTTCATTATCTAACTTTAGAACATTCTGAAGGTTGATAAAACAGCCTTTTCCCTCCTTCGACTTGATCATGTAAGATTGTTTGTGTGTAAATGGTTTTCCAAAGCAACAAACAATAATGATACCAAAAAGCTTCTTCTTATTTTCCATTTTGAAAAACTCACACGTTCTCTCATTGATCTCAAAATTTGGTGAAATCCTAACAATTACAAAATAGGAAAATCCTAAAGGAAAAACTTATCCTTACCCGCTCCTTGTTTATCTCAAATTTGCTAAACTAAATTTTTGGCTATTTGATAAATTTTATTTTGTAAAGGCCAGAGAAAATCGTCTAAATGATTCATTCGATGAAGCCATTTTGAATTTGATTTGAAAAAACTAAATGGATAAAAGTTTATACATTTCTGAATATTTCAGTGCAGTTTGAGAGTTTAGAGTGTTAAAAAGTTTATATCGGATATACTAAAATTTCATTTAAATGAAAAATAGGTATCAATAACATTATCTTTTACAAAAACAGCAACCCATTTAAATCTAGGTGGTATTACCGCAAACCGTAACACAACGTCGCTTTTTAAATATTTTTGGCGCTTAAAAGAAGTTAACGAATTTGCTAAACAAGATCAACCAGCATACCAAGTATTTGAAACAACATACACTATTATTAGTATTTTAACTGAATGCTCAGACCTTGCTTTCTCTTAAGACAAAAATGTTATAATATAAACAACACCAAACCAAATCATCATCATTTGTCTGTAGACCCACCACTGTGTACAGCATTCTCTCCCATATAATTAATAGATGCCGACTTTTAGAAAATCTCTAAAGGAAGAACATTTAATTGCCCGCTTACGTATTGGCTATACTAGAATAACCCACTCGAATTTGCTAAACAAGGAAGATCAACCAGTATACCAAGTATGTGAAACAACATACACTATTAATAATATATTAACTGAATATTCAAACCTTGCCTTTTCAAGACAAATATGCTGTAATATAAACAGCATGTATAAGCTCTTCGAGAAAGCAAAAGTGGTTGTATAATGTCATTACTTAAAACAGTTGACCTCTGCCAAAAATATAAAGCAAATGTGAATATCAATAAAACCAATCTCTCTATAAACGGGATATCTGAAAAGAATACATCAATGAAACCAAACCCACTTTTCAAAATACGTCAATGAAATCTGATCTACAAACTGATTTCTTACAAAGAATACATATTCTATTTATATGAATTTATTCTAAAAAATCCTGTCGGTATAAAATAACCCATTGAGGTTGATATGCCATAACACAAAATTAACCGAACCAAATTCTCAACATTTGTCTGTAGACGCCCTCTCTGTGTCCAACATTCTCTCCCATAGTGGAAACTAGCAGTATAACCTGTCTTCGACCGGGTCCTTCGTTATTGGGAATTTTTACCGTTCAATTGGAGCAGTTTAATTTTAAAATCAGCCCACACGAAAATCAATATTAGTAACAATAATTCGTGCAGCTGAGGGACATCCGCAAATAGGGGGTGGTTGACAATTTGAAGGGTAGCTGAAAAGGGCCGTTTTTTGCGTTCTCAATCTTGTTTCAGCCTCGCGCGCAGCAGCAGTTGAAAAGGCGTTTCTCCTCAGTTGATGAGTCCTTTGATCAGCAGTTTCAGCTTCACGCACAGCAGCAGTTGAAAAGGCGTTTCTCCTCAGTTGTTGAGTCCTTTGATCAGCAGTTTCAGCCTCGCGCGCAGCCTGCAGTTGAAAAGGCGTTTCTCCTCAGTTGTTGAGTCCTTTGATCAGCAGTTTCAGCCTCGCGTGCAGCAGCAGTTGAAAAGGCGTTTCTCCTCAGTTGTTGAGTCCTTTGATCAGCAGTTTCAGCCTCGCGTGCAGCAGCAGTTGAAAAGGCGTTTCTCCTCAGTTGTTGAGTCCTTTGATCAGCAGTTTCAGCCTCACGCGCAGCAGCAGCTGAAAAGGCGTTTCTCCTCAGTTGTTGAGTCCTTTGATCAGCAGTTTCAGCCTCGCGTGCAGCAGCAGTTGAAAAGGCGTTTCTCCTCAGTTGTTGAGTCCTTTGATCAGCAGTTTCAGCCTCGCGCGCAGGAGCATTCAGGTATGCTCATCTGGAAAGCCGATGGCTATGTTGATCTTCGGATTCAGTGGCTCTGATCGAAGCATTCCGAGAGGGATTTTGAGACAGGTAAACTAAACGTTCTAAAGACGATTCGTTATCTCTTATTCGCATGGCGGACCTGGCGGCAGCGGTTTTGCGACCTAGGCGAGTTCTTTTCTTTGGTGGCATGTCTTAGGAAAGTATGAATTGTCAAATGGAATGCATGGGCAAATACCAAAAAAGGACGCTTTAAAGCTACAGGGATCACTAAGTTCAAATAACTTTAGGAAAGTTTGGAAAAATAAATGTTGAGTAATAAAAAAAGAAAGCTTACTTATTACTTCGGTGAATGCAATGCAAAAATTGGCAGGACAATAAAAAAATTTAAATTGGGAACGGCTATAAAGGACAATGAATGCAAAGCCTTAAAACTGTAGTAGTAGGCTTTATGCAACGGAAAAGGTAACCTCACTTAAGAGAGATTAACCGCTTGGCTAAAAGAAGGGGAATGTGTTATTTGGACTCAAAACCGGAACTGAAGAATCTACCAAACAAAAGAAATCATCGAAATTGGATGAAAACTGTGGAATCGCATAAACAACATCCCATCACACGCACACACACATACATAATCACACAATTTGACAATTATAGATATAGATTCGGCATTACATAGTATTCAGCAGTTTTTGATATTTTCATTTTAACGTACCAATTATTATTATTATTATTATTATTATTATTATTATTATTATTATCTTTGATTTCTGGCGTTTACACATTTCTTTCCAGGGACATAAGGTTAGAAATAGCGTCATGACACTGACAGAAAAAAAAAAAAAAAGAATTAAATTACATAGATAAAGCCCTTCTTAAGTTGTGGGCTGTACTTGTCAGAACAATTTTTTGTATCTCCTTGAGGCATGGACTTTCAGGAATCCCTTCAATTAGTCTACTGTAATTTTTTCCAACCAGTCCTAGGGCTCCAACTACAACAGGGATTGTTGATGTTCCCATATGCCACATTTTCGAGATTTCTATTTCAAGGTCCTTGTACTTTGACAACTTTTTGAATATCTTCAAAGATACATTGCAGTCAGCAGGGACTGACATATCAATAAGGAGGCACCGTTTTTGTGTGTGGTCTTTAATAACAATGTCTGGGCGGTTGGGTTTGATTGTTCTGTCAGTGTGTATTGTGCAGTCCCATAGAATTGTAACAGATCCTATCTCCGTAACCGGGTCTGGGTGGTGTTCATATACCAGTTTCTTTCAGTTTCCTTCCCGTAGATTCTTCTTCTTCTTCTTCTATGTAATATGTCCCTTCAGGACGTTCGTAATCATGGACTTTGTTAGCGCTTCGTCTTTTATTTTGTTGTGCATGATACACCTAATTTACATAAGTGGAGTACCGACCATATAAATATGGGTTGGTACCGGAAGACGACGGAAGATTAAGAGATCGAATCCAGAGACTCTGCCTGACTGCGACTTAGTCAACCCATTCTGCAGGAACAGTCTTCCCAAGAATATACCAAAACTACCTGTAAATATTGTGTACCTTTTTTCATTGTTTCAATACATTTTGTTACGTACATTTTGTGTTGTATTATTATTATCCCATGCTTATTCAAGCTTCAACATATTTGTTTTTCTCCAAAATACTGTTATGCCATCCATTTATTTTAACTCTTTAAGATATACGCTGTTTCCCTCTGTCTCTATTGCATTCAATCTGCCTTTTGAGTTTAAAACTTTTCTAAGCTTCCTTTACTCATTATGCTCCCCGGCAAATTTTAACTCTGTCTCTCTCTCTTTCTCATGCTAATTATATAAGTGTCCTTTTTTTCTTCTCTAAAACTTCACACACATGCTCACTCGATAGTATTCTCAGCATTCTCCTGTAGAAATATATTTCCTTTGCTCCAATCCAAGTCTTTTCTTCATCTCTTATGAGATTCTTCAGAATTCACTGCCATATAGGGGACTGATATTACGTAAAAGTTCAGTACCCTTTTCTTTGTTTCTAACGGCGTTTTCCTGTTTCTTTATACTTTGCTTAACTTTTGGAAGGCATCTTTCGCTATCCCAATCCGCCTTTAGATTTCAGTGCCGCATTTTCCCGCCTCCGTTAAAACACTTTCCAGATATTTAAATTTTTGTACCTGCTTGAATTTGGTATCATCAATTTGTAATTTGCATGTTGGGAATGTCCGTAATTATGAAGAAGAGACACAACGCGACAACCAAGAGGTGGTTCTACAGAAGGATAATGAGAATAGCCTGGGAAGAACATGTGTTCACTAAGGAAGTTGTGAGTAAATTGGAAATTATAAGGGCACTTGTACTTAAAGAACAGGAATCATCAGCTGGAATTTCTGGGACACATTATGGGGAAAGAGAACTTAGAAAATTTAACACTCAAAGGATATATTGAATTTAAGATGTGCAGACGGAACCAACGAGTAACCCGCTTAACGAGTTTGTGTAGATGGCTGAATGGAGTCAACGAAAAATCGTAAATTATCAAATATTAAAGAAGAAGACGACGACGAACAAGCTCATTAGGTAGGTAATGTGTTGTGTTCCTATTGCTTTCTATCTGTCCAAGCCCGCCTTTCTCATTATATGCCGTAGGAACCTCAACACTGTCGTCCTGATGTTAAATATTGGTTTACTGTAGTCAGATTGACACTTGATGTTAAATATTGTTTCCATTTTCCGGCATCCTCAGCATTCTTCTGTAGAACCACATATCCGTTGCTTCAAGACTTCATCTTCATCTTTGAGAAGAACGTCCAGCACACATTACCATACAAGGCGACAGTTATCATATAGGAGTTTAGTACTCTTTTCCTTGTTGCTCGTATTTTCCTTTTCTGTTTTTCATTGTCACATCTTTTTCCCGCTTTTCTTTGGTCTGTTTTCTGCTTTCTCCGTGCGAAAAACTTCTATTTTCTTTCTTTGTATCTAGTCACTTGAACTTTTTCGCTTTTGTTGCTTGTCGTTAAAGGATTTCTCTTAAAGATAAGACGGTCTATCGGAGAGGATTGAGAAATAACCAAAGAGCGGAGAATATTTTTGAACAGAGTAACACAAAGACAGTTCAAATGTCAAAAATTAATCTTAATTAATTTTAAGCCAGAACAGAAATCATTATGGATCCTTAAAATAAGTAAATAAACTCTGTGAACTTCATGGAAAATAACAACTGAAATTATTTCTATCAGATTTGGCAGCTTTTCCCGGATCAGTGTATCATATATTAATCAGTTTATTTTTTTTTCTTTATTTTGTTAGTCCTCTTACGAGAGGAAAAAAATGTCTTAAAAGGTTTTAAAGTCATTTGTAATATATTCATGTTTGCCAAGGTCGAGACGACATTTGCATAAAGAGATAGACCTTTTTTAAAATACAGACACAAAAACACACACACACACATATATATATATATATATATATATATATATATATATATATATATATATATATATATATATATATATATATATATATATATATATATATATATATATATATATATATATATATATATATATATATATCATTGATTTTGTATGTATATATGGGGTGTTTGTATGTTGTTTATGTTTATCTAGGCGTTTGCTTTTCTTTGAACTTTGGCATTTCCTTCATCAGTCAGTCTCCAAACATGCTTTATTATTCGCTTTTTTTAAAAATTTGCATTCGTATATTTAATTTTAATTTCTTTTCTTGCGAAACTTCATATTCATAACTTTTGTTTTTGCATCTTCCATGATTTGCTGACTCGTTGTTTGTATTCTCTTCATTGTTCGTGTTTATCTACTCCTACTCCTTCCATTTCTTCTTTCTCTCCTACTTCGTGTCCGACTGTTTTGCTTTTCTTTTCTTTTTTATTTTACTTCTCCCCCCGTCTCTTTAATCTGATACTACTACGCTCTTCCTCCTACTTTCATTTTTCATACTTTTCTCTCACTACATTCTGGTTTCCTACTCTAACTTCTACTCACTCGCTACAGTTTCTCTCATTGTTTTCAAATTAATCTTCTGCTACCACTACCCACTTCCTCCTACATTTGCCTCCTACTGCTTTTTTTTTTTTTTTGTCCTTTATTTTTCTTCTTTCCTTTTACCGAGTTTTATTTTGACTTCCCGCTTCCCCTTTTACCCCCACTCTTCTATCAACTTCTTCCATCTCCACCTCCTTAATTGCATTTTTTTTCTCCTCCCACTTCTTCCATCTCCTTTCTTTCATCTATACCTTTCTTCTTCACCTCCTCCATCTACTCCTCTCATCTCCCCGGTCGACTTTGACTGATTTCTTCTCCTTCTACTTCTTACTTCCCCTCTTCCATCTACTACTTTCTTCTTCGCCTTCGACTTCACTCATCTTTCCCTCCTATATTAATTACATTCTCCTCCTCCCCCTCCTCCTCTGTTTTCTTCTCCCATCTCTCTCACTCTTATATTTATTGCTTTCTTCTACTTCTCCTCCATCTAGTTCTCCCATCTCCCCTCTTTCATCTGCTTCTTTCTTCTTGTCCATCTAAAACTCTCATCTCCTACTCCTATTCCTACTCCTACTCCTACACTTAGTTCTTTCTTCTACTACTTTCTTTTCCTCTCTTTCATCTACTACTTTCTTTTTTTCCTCCTCTATCTATTTCTCTCATTTCTCCCTCCGACATTAACTACTCTCTTCTTTTCCTCTTCCCACCTCCTCTTCTTACATTTACGTCATTCTCCTCCTACTCTTCCTCCTTTATTTACTTCTTTCTTCTCCGCCTCTATTTCTTTCTTCCACACCTCATATATCAAATCTCCTACTCCAACATTAACTGCTTTCTTCTCCTCCTCCTCCTCGTCAATTTTTCTTTTCTTTTTTGTCTTCTCCGTTTAATCTCTTACCACCACGCTCTTCCTCCTCCTCCTTTCTTCTTACTTTTCTGTCACCACTTTCTTTCCCCTCTTTCTAACCCCTTCCTTCTTTTTCTCCCATTGTCTTCAAATTAATCTTCTTCTTCTTCCACTTTCTCCTTCCTCCTACTTTTCTCCCATAGTTCTTTGTTTCTCCTACTTTCTTTTCCTTCTTTCCTTTTACCTAATTTTATTTGTATTTCATGCTTCTCCCTTCTCCTCCATCTACCCTCTCCCTATCCTGTATTAAGTGTTTCCCCTCCATCTATTTCTCCCATCTCCTCCTTCTATATTTACTGCTTTCTTCTCCTTCTCCTTTTCCTCCCTCTGTTTCTGTCATCTCCTCCTTTTACGTGTACTACTTTCTTTTTCCTTCATATACATTTCCCATCTCCACCTCCTGTCATTACTGCTTTCTTCTCTTTCTACTTCTTCTCCGATCTCCCCCTCCTACAATAACTGCTCCTTCTCATCCTTCTCCTTGTAATTCTCCCATTTTTATCTACTTCTTCCTTCTCCCCCTCCTACATCTACTTACCCCCAATATTTCTACCACCCACTATATCTTATTTCCTCTTTCTCTTCTTTCTTTTGGATATACATCTTCCTTCTCTCTTTTCTGTTACGTTTACATCTTTTTCTACCATATCAACATTTTTATTCTCTGGATGCCTTTATTACTAACTAGCAGGAGAGCCCGGCGTTGCCCGGGGATGTAACACTAAGAGACAGACCAAGTATTGACTATCATAAAGACTGAAAAATAAAATTGACAAAGATTATTGTTTAAGGTTGACGGACACGCATGTCTTAATTGTATTTTTTTTTTTTTTAGCCAATTGGTCAAACCCAAACTCAAACAAAAGCATTGTTTTCAATCGTTTATGAATCTACCGATTGAAGAGAATTTTATTATAAATAATTGTCTTGTAAATGGAATTTTTAAAGCATTCTGAATGTAAAAATAAAGAAAAAAGTGTGCAAGACAATAAGAAACACTACCTGCCAAAAAAAAAAGTGAAGTTTTGTTGAAATCGGTTGAAAAATATAGGAAATCCGATCCCATATATAAACGAACACACACACACGCACACACACACAAACAACCTGGGTTTTATAATAAGTATAACTCGATATGAGTTATCCCCCTTTCATTCTCGCGATGCATCTTAATCGTGTTTTCAAATTGATTTTGTACAAAAACAATTGTGTTTTACCAATTTTCGGCGCTGTCAGAACCACCGCAAGGTAATTTTACGTAGTCCTGTGAAGTTTTGTTGAAAATTGGTTGAAAAATGTAGGAAATCCGATCCAATATATAAACGTACAAACACACACACACACACAAAACCTGGGTTTTATAATAAGTATGATTTCTCATCTTTCTCTTCCTTTTCCTACCACTATTCCCCCTTTCTGTCTGTTTCTTTTCCTCCTTTTCCTCCACATCTTCTACAGTCTCCTCCACTACCTACTCTGACATTTCGTTCTTCTCATTATCTTCCACTTACAATGGCTTTTTAAGTCATCTCTTCCCCTCCTTTTTTCTTCTATTTCTTCCCTTTTCCTCTTTCTCTTTCGCTTCTACGTCATTTTCTCCCTTTTCTTACTTTTCTTTCGATTATTTCACCTCTCACTTCTCCAATTCTTTCGTTTCCAATCACTTCTTTTACATTTTCTCTTTTACTTCTTCTCTATTTTTACCTTCTGCTTCTCAATTTATTTCTCGTTGTCTTTTCATTTTGAGCGACTTCTTCTCCGCTTTCTCCTCTCCCTTTCCTCCTCCTCCTCCTTCTTTGCAATCGCCATTGTTTTTTCTCCATTTCAACTTTCCATAATTATTCTCTTCTGCGTTCTTCTTTCTTTCCTTCTTTTCTTCTCATTTATTTGTTCTTGTTTCCTTTTTGCATATCTTTTCTTTTATTCATCACCTAGATTTTCATCTTTCTTTCTTTCTTTCTTTCTTTCTTTATCTTTCTTTCTTTTCCAGTTTTTTGTTCTTTTTCAATTTCGTTATTTGTTCTTTCTTTCTTTCTTTCTTTCTTTCTTTCTTTCTTTTCTTCTTTTTCAATTTCGTTATTTGTTCTTTCTTTCTTTCTTTTCCAGTCTTTTCTTCTTTTTCAATTTCGTTATTTGTTCCTTCTTTCTTTCTTTCTTTTCCAGTCTTTTCTTCTTTTTCAATTTCGTTATTTGTTCTTTCTTTCTTTCTTTCTTTCTTTTCCAGTCTTTTCTTCTTTTTCAGTTTCGTTATTTGTTCTTTCTTTCTTTCTTTCTTTCTTTCTTTCTTTTCCAGTCTTTTTTCTTCTTTTTCAATTTCGTTATTTGTTCTTTCTTTTCTTTCTTTCTTTCTTTTCTTTTCTTTCTTTCTTTCTTTCTTTTCCAGTCTTTTCTTCTTTTTCAATTTCGTTATTTGTTCTTTCTTTCTTTCTTTCTTTCTTTCTTTCTTTCTTTCTTTCTTTCTTTTCCAGTCTTTTCTTCTTTTTCAGTTTCGTTATTTGTTCTTTCTTTCTTTCTTTCTTTCTTTCTTTCTTTTCCAGTCTTTTCTTCTTTTTCAATTTCGTTATTTGTTCTTTCTTTCTTTCTTTCTTTCTTTCTTTCTTTCTTTCTTTCTTTCTTTCTTTTCCAGTCTTTTCTTCTTTTTCAATTTCGTCATTTGTTCCTTCTTTCTTTCTTTCTTTCTTTCTTTCTTTCTTTCTTTTCCAGTCTTTTCTCCTTTTTCAATTGCGTTATTTGTTCTTTCTTTCTTTCTTTTCCAGTCTTTTCTTCTTTTTCAATTTCGTTATTTGTTCTTTCTTTCTTTCTTTCTTTCTTTTCCAGTCTTTTCTTCTTTTTCAATTGCGTTATTTGTTCTTTCTTTCTTTCTTTTCCAGTCTTTTCTTCTTTTTCAATTTCGATATTTGTCCTTTCTTTCTTTCTTTTTCAATCTTTCTTGCTCTTTCTATCTTTCATTTTTCCTTCATTCTGTCTTTCTCTTTCTATCTTTCTTTCTTTCTCTTTCAATCTGTCTTCCTTTCTTTCTTGCTTTCTTTTCTTTTTTCTTTTTCTTCCTTTCTTTCTCTTGCTATCTTTCTTTATTTCACTCTTTCTCTTTCTTTCTTTTCGTTCCATTATATTCCATTTCATTCTTTTCTTTTCTTCTCTTTCAATCTTTCTTTCTCTTTCTATGTTACATTTTTCTTTCATTCTTCCTTTTTCTTTCTATCTTCTTTCTTTCTTTTTCAATCTTTGTTGCTTTCTTTGTTGCTTTCTTTTATTCTTTCTTTTTCTTCCTATCTTTGTTTATTTCTTTCTTTCATTTTTTCTTTCTTTCTTTTCGTTCCATTATTTTCTATTTCATTCTTTTCCTTCTTTCTCTGTCAATCTCTCTTTCTCTTTCATTTTTCTTTCATTCTTTCTTTCTCTTTCTATATTTCTTTCTTTCTTTTTCAATCTTTCTTCCATTTTTTCTTGCTTTCTTTTATTCTTTCTTTTTCTTCCTTTCTTTCATTCTTTCTTTTTCTTCCTATCTTTGTTTGTTTCTTTCTTTCTTTCTGTCTTTTTTTCTTTCTTTGCCTTCATTCTTTCTATCTTTCTCAACCTGTTTTCTTCCCTTTCTCTTTCGTTTACACTTTTGCTTATCCTTTCTTTTTATTTCAAACCGTTCTTTTAAACTCGTTCAAACCCTCTATTTTCCTTTGCTGTCATCTTTTTTTTTCTAAATACTTTCTCTTTGTAGTCTTCACCTTTTTTTTTCTTTTTCCTTCACCCCACCTTCCCTCGTCTTCATCCCCTTTCGCTCTCCTTTCCTGGTCAATATCAAATATCTATTTACACTTTCTTTTACTTCTTCCGCTTTTATTTTCTAATACTGATTTTAAGATATCTTAAAGTCTGGCATTTAATTCAAAACGTAAGAGCAGGGGTGACTGTTGCCCATCTCCTCACTAAGTATCATATAGCAATAAAGGATCATTCATCCTATTATATATTCTTTGGCTAAGTGAAGTCTTTGTGGTGTCGTTCTGGATTAGATTTGATTGGTGCTAATCTCTTAGCCTTCGGACGGTAAGAAGAATTTTGAGATTGTATTCATCTTCTGCCCAGATATCATATAACAAGTACGTGCAGTTTCTATGTTGCTTTTAGTAATGTAAAGACTTTTATCTAGAGTTAAATCCCATGACTTGAGAAGTTCATTAAGCTGAACAAGGCTAGCATGATATTTTAGGTTTTGTTACTTTCGATTGGTTAATTTAACGACCTATTAAACTTTGCTGAATAGCGCAACGTCTAATATAAGTTGTATCGGATAAAAATCGCCGAGAATCTGAACATAAGTAGATATGTCTACGTTAGTCTCGAATCAAAAGGTAAACGTAGCTCCGTTTTCCACCGGAGCCAAAATCTAGACAAATGGCCGACTTACTACCGAATCAAAAACTAGATATATATCAGGTTTACACTTGGGTTAAATAATAGAGCTAAGCCTGGTTTGTACAGAAATCAAAAGGTAAACATCGATTCGATTTACACCTGAGTTCAAAATTAGATGTAGATCCAATTTACACTTGTGTTAAATGGTAGGCATTAGTTCGATTTACACTTGTGTTCAAATGTAGACATTAGTCAGAATTGCACATCAGTGCGAAGGTAGAAATAAACCCGATTTACACTTGAGCGTAAAGCAAGACGTTCTCATTTTACACATCAGATCAAAAGTACACATTGTTCTCTTTGCACATGAGATCAAACATAGATATTGCTGGGATTTACGCTTGAGCTCAAAAGTAGATATTGTTCCGATTTACACTTGAGTTCAAAGGTGGTTCGATTAACACACGAGTTCAAAGGTGGTTCGATTAACACATGAGCTCAAAGGCAAACACTGGTATGATTTACACTTGCGTTCAAAGATCCGACTTATATTGTTTACATTATTCGGACTATTGTCCTCATCTTTGTCGTCATATTTATTACAACGTTTCGGCCGTTGTACGCTCCGGCCTTCTTCAGGCGGTTGGAACGTCGAATTGAACCCTTGATTTTGCTCACTGGAGTAGACTGTTCTAGTTCCACGTGCCATGGATGTCATTTATCAGTTATCTCCTGTTAATTTTCCCTCTGAAAGTTCTCCACTGCCTTAACCGGGTATTGAAAACTGGAGCGGCTGGAGATCGTCTCCCAGTGACCCTACAGCCACACCCACTCATGGGACTGATGTTGTTGATGATGATGATGATGCCTTACATCATATTGCGTGTGTTGTTCTTTCCTTGAAAGAATCAATTTTACAAATCCCGAAGAAAGATATTTTCTCAACACTCAAGATAATACATATATTTTGCTTAATTCTTCTTTTATTTTGTTGCTCTCTACGTTTTTTTTTATTTTTTTTTTTTTATCGTGTAGTATTTTCTTCCAAGTTGTTGTGGTTGTAAGGTCACTGGGAGACGATTGCGTGCCGCTCCAGTTTTCAATACCCGGTTAAGGCAGTGGAGAACTTTCAGAGGGAAATTAACAGGAGATAACTGATAACTGACATCCATTAAAACATGGCACGTGAAGCTAGAACATAACAATGCAAATAATGTACATAGTACCTCATCTCAGAAATATAGACAGATAGTGAAAGGCCGAAACATTGTAATAAATATGGCGACAAAGATAAAGACAATAGTCCAAATAATGTAAATAATGTACATAATACCTCATCTCAGAAATATAGACAGATACTGAAAGGCCGAAACATTGTAATAAATATGGCGACAAAGAGAAAGACAATAGTCCAAATAATGTAAATAATGTACATAATACCTCATCTCAGAAATATAGACAGATACTGAAAGGCCGAAACATTGTAATAAATATGACGACAAAGATAAAGACAATAGTCCAAATAATGTAAATAATGTACATAATACCTCATCTCAGAAATATAGAGAGATACTGAAAAGCCGAAACGTTGTAATAAATATGGCAACAAAGATGAGGTCAATAGTCCGAGTAATGTAAATAATGTACATAATACCTCATCTCAGAAATATAGACAGATACTGAAAGGCCGAAACGTTGTAATAAATATGGCAACAAAGATGAGGACAATAGTCCGAATAATGTAAATAGTGTACATAATACCTCATCTCAGAAATATAGACAGATCCGACTTACAGTTGACGTCAAAGGCGGAACTAAAGGCAGACACATTCAGGCTTATACTCAGGTCGGAATATATCCACAGGGAAGTTTACACCTCTGCTGGCGGTGCAGTATTTGTATTGTAAGCCCCGCTAATATAGCAATATCATGAATATAGCAATGAGATATTTCGCTTACTTCATTTCAATGACTAATGGGAGGTTATTTTTGTCAATGCACCTGGTAGTAGTAGGTTATCTGTTTTCATTTAGAGAGACAAATATATGATCTTATTACATGCTATAAAAGATTTTGTTAAAATTATGATCAATTCGAAAACGAAGGTGAAAACAATTTTGTTCATATCGGGCCATTAGGGACAAAATTAATGAAACAGTCGCGCTCAAATTTTGATCTCAGTTCGCTGATTTGATCTGGCGAATTGATAATGATGGTGATTCTTTTGTTGCGTGATAGACGTTTTATATTATCGAATCAATTTTTCTTACTTTCTTTGTTTCTTTCTTCTTTAATTCTTTCACTATATTTTCATTTCTTCTTTACATTTTCCATCGCGCATTCTCTACATTTTTTCATTCAATTTTAAATTTACCTTCATTCATTTTCTGTTTTTCTGCCATTTTCTTTCCTCAGTTTCTTTCTTCTCAATTTCATTCTTTCTATCTTTCTCTCTTTTTTCGCGATTTCTCTTTCTTTCTTACTTAATTTGTTTCTTACTTTCTCTCTTTCTTTCTCAATTTCTTCCTTTCTCAATTTTTTTCTATCTTTCTCTTTTTTCTCGGTTTCTGTGTTTCCAAAATTCTTTCTTTGTCTAATTTCTCTCTTTCTCGGTTTTTTCTCTCTTTCCTTCTCAATTTTTCTTTTTCTTTCTTTCTTTCTTTCTTTCTTTCTTTTTACTTTCTTTCTTTCTTTCTTTCTTTTTACTTTCTTTCTTTCTTTCTCGTTTCAGACACCAGTTTCTTCTTCATTTTATTTGTATTCTTCACGTTCACTCTGACCTTTCATTTTATTTTAATCATTTTTCCCCAATCAAGGCAATAAAACCCCTAAGGCACAAATCTTTACCGAAAGAGAAAGAAACTAATAGGACAATAATAGAACGGATTTTCAAGGTTACATTTCAATTTTTAAGACATACGGCTACATCACGATGTAACATCGTAGTTAAGCAACTTCGAGCCTGGTCAGTATCTAGATGGGTAACAGTTTTGGGAATACTAGGTACTGTAAGCTTGAATATGTGGTTGCTGCAATAAATAACGGCTCGGAATTGTTTATCGGAGAGTCGAGTTTCAGCTCTGGTTGAGTTCCTTATATACACTTACGGGCAAATACTCATGAGAAAGGTATGAATTCACATCTCCCACCCCAGCTATGGGGAAATTAGTAAGATTTGTATCACTAAATCCTTATTATCTCAAAAAATAAATTCTTACTATATAAAATATTTAAATAACCTCCAAAAGATTGATAAGCCGTAAAAAACGAATCAGTCAATCAAATTATTTGCAGATTGTCGTAGACAGGAAAGCAAAGAGCTAGGAGGAAAATCCTGAAGTGATAAGTGTGTGAGGAGAGAGAAGAAACTGTTAAGTCTAGTAATGATGAAACGAAGCTACTCCTATGAGTGTGAAATGCCTATCGCCCGGTTCACACTCCTCTCTGGTTTTTGAACAGAAGTTTATCCATTGTTTCCTGTTTAGGTTTGGGTTCCATCTAAAGACCACTTCAACTCTATACTACTAACGTCTCGAACTGAGCTCTGAAATTTTATTCACTAACTAGCAGTAGAGCCCGGCGTTGCCCGGGGATGTAACAGTAAGAGATAGATCAAGTATCGACCATCATAAAGATTGAAAAATAAAATTGACAAAGATTATTGTTTAAGGTTGACGGACACACATGTCTTAATTACTTTCTTTTTTGTTTGTTTGTTTTTGTTTTTACGAATTGGTCAAACCCAAACTCAAACAAAAACATTGTTTTCAATCGTTATGAGTCTACCGATTGAATAGAATTTTATTATAAATAATTGTTTTGTAAATGGAATTTTTCAAGCATTCTGAATGTAAAAATAAAGAAAAAAGTGTGCAATAAGAAACACTACCTGCCAAAAAAAAAAAAAGTGAAGTTTTGTTGAAATCGGTTGAAAAATGTAGGAAATCCGATCCCATATATAAACGAACACACACACACAAACAACGTGGGTTTTATAATAAGTATAACTTGATATGAGTTGTCCACCTTTCATTCTCGACAGTGATGCCTCTTAATTGTGTTTTTCCAATTTTTGGCGCTGTTAGAACCACCGCAAGGTAATTTTACGTAGTCCTGGGAAGTTTTGTTGAAATCGGTTGAAATATGTAGGAAAATCCGATCCAATATATAAACGAACAGACACACACACACACAAACACACACAACCTGGGTTTTATAATAAGTATGATTATTTATTTTATATTTTTTCTTCCCTTCCACAAATATAAGTTGATAGGTTCAGCTATCGTCCGGTTCTTACTCTTCCCCGGAGTGAGTGTTTGTCCTTTGTTTGAATTTTCGCTTCATTCGAAAGTGTATTTCAGTTGGATACTCCTAACCTGAAGTTTGAAATTTTATCCATTAATTATTTTCTTTTCTTCTCTTCCGCCAATAGAAGTAGATAGGTTTGCCTCCCGCCCGGTTCTCACTCCTCCTCGGTTTTTTGAACAGGAGTAGAGGTTTATCCCTTGTTTCCGGTTTCGGATTACGTTTCTAATCTACTTCAACTGTATACTTCTAACGTTTGCACTTGAGCTCTGAAATATTATTCACTAATGAAATTTTGAGCTCTTCAAGTCTATAGGTAGCTGCTCTCTTTCCTGAACGGCCCACAAGAGTTAAATTCTTGTCCTTTTTACGGTAATAAAATACTACACAGTAACACTTTACCTTGAACATTAGGAGAAAAAAAACACTTCTTTCTATGTATTTAATACTTCGTAAATATTTTTGTTTGTTCATATTGCTACGCTGTACAATGGATATTAATATTGGGGTTAAGAATTAATTTCAAATTCACACACCGCGACGCAAATGAGTCCGAAACTTTTTTTGTGGATAATTCCAAAACGGTAGATTTTATCCAAATTTCTTTGTTATTTTCGAATTTAGCATTTCCCCCTACATGGAATTATTCGGGATTTTTTATTTATTTATTAGAAACTGAGCGCGGGGCTTGAACTGCAAATTACCCTTTTGAGGTTTCGTGTTCAAATTAATTCTGTCACCCTTAGCATTTAATCGTGTCGTTAAATACCCATACGTTTTCTCGATAAAAACAAAAAGAGGAGAAAATCGCGTGTGGGTAAAGAAATGTCAGAAAAGTCATACTTCTTAACCATAAAAATGTTTGTAGAGAACTTTAACATGATATAATATTTAGCATACTTGTCCCGGTAGATCAGTTAGAACTGAGTCGTGAGATCGATCCTCAGCGGATACCCCATGCTTTCGACCTTATGCTACATCTAAAGCTCGCTTAGAAAATCACCATCGGATTGTGGGTGAAAATTCTAGACATGTCCTTCTTAGCTTCCAAATTTCACTGTTTCTTTTAACGGTTACGTTATCTATGGACGCAATGCGCTGTGCTAAAAATCAACGATAATGAGACAGGTTAAAGGTAGAAATAGAATAACAGTGAAAATAATATTTCTTTCATCTAATGTTTTTACCAGCGAAATCATTCAAGCCTTCTGTCTCCGGAAGTGAAGAGCAGTTTTGAAATAAATAGGTTCTACGTCGGTTGTGATGAAAAACAAATAAAAATTAATATGAGAAACGATTCAAAATTAATAACGCTTGTCAATAATAAAAATTCTAGATAATAATACTACAAAGTTTTAAATTAACTGATGCCCGCTACGTATTGGTAATGTCGAAATAGAGGCAGGTGCGAATATTCAACAGAAAATAGAACAGAAATACGTAGGCGGAGAGGAATAGCAAACAATAACTAAAAAAGTACGACGTCATTAGAAAATAACCTCCTCTTCTCCTTCTTCTCGTCTTTCTTCTTCTTCTTCTTCTTCTTCTTCTCATCGTCGTCCTCCTTCTTCTTGTTGTCTTCGTCCTCCTCCTCCTCCTTCTTCTTCTCGTCTTCCTCCCCTCCTCTTCTTCATGACGTCGTCCTCATTCTTCTTCCTCCTCCTCGTTTTTTTCGTCCTCGTTCTCATCATCATCCTTCTTCTTCTTCTTCTTCTTCTTCTTCTCATCGTCGTCGCCGTCCTCCTCCTTCTTCTCGTCTTCGTCGTCGTCGTCCTCCTCCTTCTTCTCGTCTTCCTCCCCTCCTCTTCTTCATGACGTCGTCCTCGTTCGTCTTCATCCTCCTCCTCCTCTTCCTCGTTCTTTTCGTCCTCGTCCTCATCCTTCTTCTTCTTCTTCTCGTCTCGTTTCTTCTTCTCGTCTTCGTCCTCCTCCTTATTCTTCTTCTTGTCTTCCTCCTCTCTCCTCTTCTTCATGACGTCGTCCTCGTTTTTCTTCCTCCTCCTCTCGTCTTCCTCCTCCTCGTTCTCCTCGTCCTCCTCCTCCTTCTTCTCGTCGTCGTCGTCGTTCTCCTCCTCCTCTTCTCGTCGTCCTCCTCTTCTTCTTCTCGTCTTCCTCTTCTTTCTTCTTCTTCTTGTCGCCGACGTCCACCTCCTCTTCCTCCTCCTTCTTCTCATCATCTTCTCCACCTCCTTGTACTTCTCGCCCTTCTCCTCCTCGTCGTCCTCCTCCTTCTTCTTCTTCTCAAACTCCTCCTCCTTTTCATTCTTCTTCTCGTCCTCCTCTTCCTTCTTCTTTGTGCTGTCTCTTCAGGACATGGGTGTTGATGGATCTCCACAACTTCCTTATCACTGTAGCTCTTAGTTTGGTTTGTCTTTTTTTGTCATTTCTTTCATCTGTCAACTAGTTACACACTCTCTTGAGACAGGTTATACGCCACTTTCCTCAGCCACTTTTACCTTGTCATGCGTGTGCCAAATTTCGTTTATTTATGAATAAGTCCTGAAAATTTCATTAAAATCCGACAACTATTTGATTTTTGCAAGAATTTCCAAATTAATAAATCTGTCACCGCAAAAAAAGAGGCTAAAATTTGCTATGCTGAAAGTTAGTACAACGGCTGATACAAGAAAAATAAGTTTTTTTTTTAATCAAAATTTTAAATGTTCTAAAAATGAATAAAAAAAATCAATTAAACATTTAAAAAAATACATTGATGCTTTCTGTTAATAATAACATAAAGATTTTGCCAATAAACTATGTTTTCATTACATTTGGAGCAAGTTTTCTTCACGGTATGCTGAATTTTTAGCAAATTTGTAGTACAAAATGGCGTACGTAAACTTTTATAATCACATTCATAATTCATGTTAATTTCGTGTAGGTAATAATACGCGAAATCATAATCGTGTTCAAACCGTAGAAGCATAGACTGGAGGTACTACGAATTCAATAGAAGTTTGAAACTGTCCAATGCCACTGAGACTTTTGTTTGTGTTAATACTGTAGGAGGTGCTAGTGATTTGACGAGATTCTCATCTGTGATGTGAATATATAAATTGAATATAAAATACTCGTAATGAAACGTAAAAAGAGGCGGTTAGATATTAACATCGCTAGCATTACGTCAAAATAGCTATGACTTCTAGATATTTCGACCTACCAGAACGGCGACATTTTTCCATCCCCAGTGTGACTATTCATTCAAACTATTCAACAGTTTGGCTCGCCGATCACTGGAGATCACGTGACCTCAGCCGAGGTGGCAAACAAAAATGAAGCCATGCAGACGGTAGCGTCACGGTGATTCCATTCATGGCAGACGAACACAGAACAGGACAGTGCACCTTATTAAAATCTAATAATAGACTGGAGGAAAAAAAAAACGCAGACTGGCTTTCTTCCTCCTTTAGTGTTGATACTGTACTTTTTTTAAAATCTGCGTTGTTTATTTTCTTTACTTTTCCTACATTTTTGTTTTCACTCGTATTTTTCAGGTTAACAAACCTAGAAAAGTGACTCGATGAAAGCGGTGGGTGAGGCTTCGTTCAGGAATGTCTCGGTCTGTGTTCGTTGCTCAGAGTCGTGGCCGAGGCCGGGGAAGTTGAGATTTGTGGCGTGCCATGAAATACAAAGAGGCAGACACAAATCAGCAGGTCGAATGGCCTGACTGTTAATTAGCGAACAGTGGCTTGATATCTATACCTTTCACTTCACAGTCGTTCTATCTTTAGCAATTAATGACTGGACTGATGGCAATGTTCTTCTTCTATATGCCGTAAGCTATCAGGAAGTGGACGGTCGTGGCTCTCCACAACTTCCTACTCTTTGTAGTTCTTAATAAGGCTTTTACCGTCACTTCCAGTCCCTATTCTACCATTAAGTTCTTTATTCTGGTCTCTTCTTCGTTCGATATGATTAGTGAGTGACAAATTCTCTTTTCTCGTTATGTATCCGAGAAATTTCAACTACCCTTTTATATTTTAAGTATAAGCGTCCATTTTTTTTTTAATTTCATTCCCGCCTTAAAACTTCCTTCTTAATCGCATGTTCACTCCATGATATTCTCAGCATCTGTCAATTAGTATGGTGGTATCTGCAACACAGAGTTTACTAACTATTCTGAGTTAGAAAGAATAACGTGTATTAGCCTTCCAGTAGCACACCGATACTAATATTAGCATTAGTGTAGCCATTGATACACTAACACTGAATACGAATATAGAAAGACGAAATACGCGAGCGTAACAAACAAAACATTTAATAAGGCAAACAACTTACATACATATATTAAAAAGATTTACATATGTCCCAAAACAAATGATTGTCCATATTGTCCCAAAGGAACGAGAAGGTTTACAGAACGAGAACAAAGAAATAACATACCAAATTTATGTCCTCTGATCGCCCGCAGATAAGTGAATAGAAAGTACGTTTTTCTTTCGCTAGGCCGTGCACATGTTGACCAGTTTCCACGTGTGTGGACACCCTGGTGGTCAGGAAGGTAAAGAGGTCGTTCCGCCAAGAACGGAAGCAAAGATAAAAAAAGGGCAGAAGAGTTCTATTCTCTTTAAAAGGGGCCAAAACTCCCATGAGCTCAACCCAATGGAAAACAACTGTGGTCTCCCTACATGTCGATAGAACCATATTTCTGTTGATTCAAGTCTCGAATGGGCTATCCAGCATTCACTGCCATGTAGGAGTATTGATACATAAGAGTTCAACACTTTGCCGTGTTTCTAACGAAATTCTCCCGTTTCTAAACTCTTTAAAGATATTTAAAATTAGCGATGATATATATATATATATATATATATATATATATATATATATATGTGTGTGTGTGTGTGTGTATGAAAAGTGTATATAAATATAAATAAGTATATATATGTATAATTATTTATATATTATATGCGCGGTACTTATTAGAAAGCGCTCAATATCAGAGATAGAGCTAACATATTTGGTTGGATAGATGTGAGTTTGTGACCCTGGGTTTCACGCTTTAGCGATCGTCAGACAAACTGATTAATTTTTTAAAAAATTGGGGTTTATGTAGATTGCGTGTATTGGTGTTATTGTGGAAGTGGTGGGGGAAATTTCGTCGTTTTGTCATTCATCGTACTAACGCAAACATCGATGTATGCAGACACATATACATACTTGGTCGTCCGTCGGGACTCATACATATATAAACATATGTGGGCAGTTTCAGATATGACATACGTATGTATACGGGTGGTGTTGTGTCTATACATACGCATTTGTATGTTGAAATTTAAAGATTGGAAGTGTGGCGGAAATGTCTCGTGAATGTCTCGTGAATGTATACATGTCATATTATTTTTTTTTTTTCGCCGCCAACAATTTTTGATCCACACACATAAAAACATCCTTCTTTGCCAACTTATAGTGAATGTGGGGGACGAAATCTGTCAAACTTCAATGTTTTTGCATTCTACTAATTCGACTACAAGACCACTAACAAAAACATATTAATAAAGAAAAAGTTTTGATCAGTAAATTTAATCCAAGATTTGACTCATTGCACAAACCTGAATTACGACCTTCGAAGCCGATTGTATTTTCTTCACCATAAACAACAGATAAAACCAGTTACGTCCATTGTTTTTTTATTATCTCGAACTTAAACGACAGCACATGGTAATCTACTAAACATTTAAAACTAACAAAAAAACTTTTGGAAAGATACACAGCGAAACTGGTGAAGTGAAACGACTTTTTCTGAAAACCTAGATAGAGAATAAACATAGAGAATAATATGTCAAGAAAAGAACAAAATGATTATATAAGTACACGAGAAAAATAAAATAAATAACTTAATCGCACTACCTTGTCAGTGGTTTTTTAACGAAAGAGGCATTGCTGCCCAAATACACAATAGTGGTCGGGTTTCGATCCCATCTTGAAGCAATCAGATGTCTAGCCACACTTATGAGCTGTGACACAGCGAAACAGTGTTGGATGTGAATGATACTATATATATATATATATATATATATATATATATATATATATATATATAGGATTGGTGTATACGGAATAAATTCCAATAACCAACAAATACTATTCTTAAAAGAGTGCTCAATAAAGAGTAGAGCAAATATAATTTATTTGAAAATTATAACATAAATATGTTATAAAATCACTATAAAATAGCCATTTTGTTTCAACACCAGTGGTTTCTTATCACTTGATAAGACACCAGAAGTGTTGAAACAAAATGGCTATTTTGTTGTGATTTTATAACATATTTATATTATAATTTTTATTATATATATATATATATATATATATATATATATATATATATATATATATATATATATATATGTTATTAAATACATTAATTCTTTCAAAATCATTTTGTTTACGACTCAAATATGAAACTGAGCATATATGTTTTTTAAGAAATCTGATCGAGTGAGTGTATAGAAAATTACTTGATTGTGAAAGCCTTCGTAGCCGAACGGTTAAAGTACACGATGTCTCCTTCTGCAAAGGGGGACATAGGTTCGAAAATCTGCCGGAAGGCACATTTTCTTTAATAAGTTCACTTATGTGTGTAAGCCGTGTAGACGAAATAAATACTGTTTAATAGGAAAAACAGAGCGTCGACTCATATACATCTATCTGAAGTAATATATATGTGAATGGATAGATAGAGAGATATATAGTTTGCTTAAAGTCAACGTAAGTTTTAAGAGTTTTTTTTTAAATTTGTTTTTCTTTCTTTCAGACGATTTCTCTGACTCCAGAGAAATATTTAAATATCGCGCCGATTATTAATAATAAAAAACATATACATATGTTACATAATTACTACATTGTCGCGCCGACTAACGTAACATTTATCTGTTAATAGATCAAGTTCAATTCAACGGTACCTTGTTTTAGATCTGACCTTTCATCCACATGCGCAGCAATTTCTTAATTTCGTAGATGGCATTGGTCTCGGTCACTTAGGTGCAGAACCATTTAGAACTTTACAAATTCTTTCTCTGTCAGAGTCTGTCTATATTTCTGAGATGAGGTATTATGTACAGTATTTACATTAGTCGGACTATTGTGCTCATCTTTGTCGCCATATTTGTTCCACGTGCCATGTTTTATGGATGTCAGTTATCAGTTATCTCCTGCTAATTTTCCCTCTGAAAGTTCTCCACTGCCTTAACTGGGTATTGAACTCATATTCTTTGGGTCTGTCACTGGATCTAACCAACGCCTTTATCCACTGTGTCATGTGTCCTTGAGGACACATGGCACAGTGGATAAAGATCAGGACAAAGATGAGGACAATAGTCCGACTAATGTAAATACTGTCTTTCTCTATCCTTTCATAATCGTCAAAAGAGTAGAGTGTGATAACTTCAGATCACGTGCGACTGCATTCACTTTCGCTCCTCCGCTGTACTCTTTAATCGGCATCATTTTTGCATCAAGATCAATAGACTTTTTATCCTGCCTGACGGGTTGAGGCATAGGCAAAGACAATTATTCAATTTGGTAGACATCTTGTTTTTTTTTTTAAGTAAAATTTCAAAGATATAAACAGACTCAAGGGAAAGTGCGGCGTACGAAGTTTGCCCTAACATAAGGAATACTAGTACTGCCGAGAGCTGGGGCAGAAATTATCCTAAACCAAACGAGGAAAAATCAACTCTCCCAGACGCGAAAGTGTCGTGACGAAAGGGTCAGACAAAAATAGTATCACATAGAACCAGTAAAAAATAAGTTAGAATGCTAAAAGTATTGAGTATAAAAAAAAATAAGCAACCAATAATCAATACAAAGTTATAAACAAAAGTATAATATTGTCAGATTTTTAAATTAAAAAAAATTCAACATCGTTTATTCACTTTCGATTATTCGGCATAATTAAGTTACTTGGCATCCTCCATAAATTATCTCTACTTTCCAGTTAACCTACATTTTTACATTTTTTATAAATACATGTTGCAAAAAAATACTTATATGTACCTTGATAAAGTCCATTAGAAAACGAAACGCCTCGTCTAAGATAAGTTTTTCTTTTGTCTGTATTCATATTGACCTTTTACCGATATATATTTTAGTTATATCTGGAATTTTACACACTATACTATATATATATATATATATATATATATATATATATATATATATATATATATATATATATATATATATATATATATATATAAATAGTTCGACGCAAAAGTTTGCAACACATCACAAAACATGTTTCTATGTATTTTAATACAGTTACATCAAATAAACTTTTACTGCTCGTAGACCATATATTCAGGTATTCAGTCAAACAATCAGATTTTTTAAAAACTTCAAAAAAAGTATCCCACGAAGATAAAAACAATATTTAGTAATTCAAATGTTTACTACATTTTTTTTTATTTGCAACAGTATTTTTCTTTTATAAAAGTGATCAAATTTTACTAGAATGTTCCAAATTAAGATGGAGTTTCTTTTTAGAACGTTCCAGGTTAATTTTATCATTACTTTTAGGAATGAGTAAAAGTATTGCGTTATTCTTTTCTTGTCAACTGTCAAAATGGGGAAAAGTAAAAATAATCGATCAAGACCTTCGTAAACGTTTTGTTGACATTCATACAAATTGATTTGGTTATAGGAAGGCATCTAGACAGTTAACTGTGCCATTGAGATCCGATGGTACGATAGTTAGTCACTGGAAGACGTGTCATTCCATTCGCCCCCCCCCCGGCAACCTCTGTTC
>CAHIKZ030004191.1:1425000-1457500 GCA_903632075.3 Acanthosepion pharaonis
CTTTTTACTGTGCAAAAGAAGACTAGATGTATTTGTCAAATTATATTTTGTTTTATGGTTTGTGACATGGCATTGAATAGAACTTGATCTATTATCAGATAAATGTTACGTTAGTCGGTGCGACAATATAGTACTTCCTCGACTCCTTGGAGGCATTCGTGATGGGCATGCGGTTAGACTTGCGATAGGATGAGTAACCAATGTCCTTCTTGATCGTTCGGCAGATCGTCGACTTGTGACAGCCGTGATCTTGGCGTAGATCTGGCTTCCATCATTGTCGACTCTCTCCTTGACGACGGCGACGAACTCGTCAGTCCTAACGACCGAAGAACGAACGTTGTGGGCCTTTCGTTTGGCAGTAAACTCTTCCTTGTTCTCACACGCCCTCCACTTCCTCCAAATGTCCATGACCATGGTCCTCTTGAACACAAACCAGGCCATCACTTCCGCAGGCTTCTTCCCCAGGTGAAAAGAAGTTTCTCCCGCTGCACTGCGCTCATATTCCATCCTGGAAAAGGGTAGAGAGAAAAATGTTAGTTAATTGTCAAACTGTCGGGTCTCTGCATATAAAAACTTTTGTTTTTATTGCCTATTTCGTTTTCTTTTTGTCAAGTGTCGGATTTTGCTGCAACACCCTGTATATATATCAGGTGCAAAAGCAAAATTGTCCAAATCGTGGAACAACATAATTATCCATCCCACAAAATGTTTAATATCGAAAAGAAAAACTAAATTAATTGAGTTCATATTTCCAGGTTTTAAGATAAGACATTTAGCCATCTTGATACCGTTTGTCGTAAGAACAACTAAAAAATAATTTGAGTTATTCAACCAAAAAGAGAGCTTGTTAAAATTGTTTTGTTTCAGCGCCTCTGTCTTCCCAAATGAGCAATGATAAGAGACAAAAGATCATTCGGGCCTTCAGTAATGGCACCGACATTCTTATCCTGGCTTCCATCTTCAAAGTCCAATCAAGAACCATGTAAAGAACGGTGAATAAATTAAAAAAAAAAAAAAAACAGAGGGAACTGTAGGGGAGAAAACTGGATCAGGAGGTCACAACAATGAGAAAGATCATCATTTCAACTTAGAGTTCAATTAGAAAAGATCCAACTCAATTCATAAGACATTTGACACGCAATCCTGTGATGCAATTTTTTTACGCCAGGACATAAAATTAAAAGTTATAGAGGGCCAAAGTCATATTGAATAAGTTGGAAAATGATCCTGGAATATATATATATATATATATATATATATATATATATATATATATATATATATATACTTGAACTTTATTTCAATCCTTCATGAGCTTCCGATCCTTAGCTATGATTAAATAATAAAGAACATGTCATTTTCGTTTATGTATCGATTTAAACACTTCAGTATACTTTTCTTAAGCTAAAAGAATAATTATACATTCTTATCGCTTAAAGTAGAGTCCAATAGCGTCGTAAAAACATCGGAGAATTCCAGTAAGATATCTTTAATCATTTCTAAGATACAACGGTTCAGAGCTTAATCTAAGAATTGGACAATTTTGCTGTTACATCCAGTACACACGCAACCCCCCCTCCACACACACAAATATATATTCCTTTTTATAGGATATTTTTATAGATACAAATATTTAAGTAAATAAGATATTTATAATAAAGAGTATTAACTACATTCACCAGCCTGAATGTCTGAGACATATATATGAATAAAGACAAAAGGAAAACCTAACTTAGTCGATGCATTCCGACCTCTGAGGGACTTTTTCAAGGCAAATGTAAGCATTTTATTTTGTGACAAGTATTTTTAGTAGAGGAGTTCTGATGAATATTCATCAGGTTAGATAAATATTCATGAGCAATCCTCTACCAGAAATTTTGAAGAAGTACTATTTTTGCTCTTGCATGTAAATAGTTGTCACAATATTCCTTACATTTGCCTCGATAAAGTCTCTCAGAGGACAAAATGCGTCGGCTAACCTAAGTTTCCTTTTGTCTTAATTCATATTGTCCTTTTACAGATATATTTTAGCTGAAATGTACACACACACATACACACACATACTTTTTGTTTACGTTCTTGTGAATTTTTTTACACATGCAAAATAGAACTAGTTTTTGAATTGGTTGGCAGCACCAATTCTAGTTGTATAACCTTTCTGAGACAAACTAACAATTTTCAGCACTTATTTTAAAGGAAATGATTAAAAAATATTGTGAATTCTTGCTATTGGATTTATATCATGAATTTACATACTTGGACACCTTGATTCGCAAAAATAAGTTACAAATCAAGGAAATATTAAGCAAGTGCAGAATACTTGATCGTCAGCAAAAGAGATACCTTGCGTTGTAATCTACATAGTGGCGATGTCAAAATCATGCAGATAAAGAAATTTAACAAAATATATATATATATATATATATATATATATATATATATATATATATATATATATATATATTTGGTTGGATAAATAATTATACATATATATATTTATTTATATACACTTTTCACATTATTTATTTATATACACGTTTCACAAAAGCGTTACAGTGGTTATTTAAAAATTTCGTCCGAAAAGACCGTCAGATCGAAGCCATTTCATGCATATTAATGGACTTCCTAATCTTAAATATATATATATATATATATATATATATATATATATATATATATATATATATATATATCGGTGTAAAGGCAAAATTGTGCAAATCGTATAACAACATAATTATACATCTCACAAAATATTTAATATCTAAAAAAACAAAAAAAAACTGAGTTTCTTTTTCTCCAGATTTCAGATAAGAGGTTTAACCATCTTGGCACCATTTGCCGGAATAATGACTGAAAATCCTTTCGTTATTCCGCTAGAAAGAGAACAGGTTAAAATTGTTTTGTGTCTCCCTCATTATCTTCTCAACTGAGCAATGGTGAGAGGAAATGTATTATTCAAGCCTTTAGTACCATCTTTAAAGTCCATTCAAGAACCATCAAGAGAATAGCGAATAAGTTTTCAAAAGAGGGAAGAGTAGAGAGAAAACCTGAATCAGGATGTCCCAATCACAAGCGGGGTCATCATTTATAATTTATTATACACTCTTAAATTAGAACATATAAGTAAGTTACTACTGTTAAAAATAGTACATTTTGTTTCGACGTTTAATAAACAACGACTCATCTGGTAGTTAACAATGATTACCATCATTAGCAAAAACAAACACTAAACTAGTTTAATTTCTTTATTCCAGCTTTTCAAATAAGACATTTAGCCATCTTGGCACCATTTGCCGGAAGAACCACTGAAAAATCATTTGAGTTGTTCAGCCCCAAAAGACGTCTGAATATTTGATACAGAAAGCCGAAGGTAAAAACGGAATCGTGAAAGATAACTTCCAGAAGCTAAACGAATTATTCAGAGATGAGAAAAGATTGATGGATCACCATGTCATATCTAATCTCCTACATGGCAGCGAAGGCTGGGTAGTTTCTTCACAGATGAAGGAAATTCCTGGTGAGATATTCTGATGCTGACAACACGACGCACGGAACAATTGAGCTGGATACTTTTTCAGATCAATATTCAAAAAATACTTTGAGCGAATAAAATATGACGGTCTTGGAAACGTTCCCACTGTTTTGATCATTGTGGGACTGACGCTACAGGATCGCAAACAAAAAACCCACACCTTTTGAAGACCACCAACAGCTGCATCAACTAAAATGGATAGCACATGAAATTCGAAGAGAAAATAATGACATAAGATGTTATAATTCCACATTACTTCAAAATGTGGTTCGAAAGGAAACCATCATCAATAGTGGACAGCGAGATATCAGCCATTGGACTTGAGAAAACTGTTTGCCTAAATAATGTGTTTTAAGAGAACGATTTTATAAATTTAAATCGAAAACAATACTGACTGCTTGGTCAATGAAATCCAAATGTTTCCTTATGAGGAAACGATTAATAGTGATTTTCCAAGCGTAGCTTTGATGTGGCACAAGGCCGAAAGTAAGGAGGATCGAACTCACTACTCAGTCGTAATTGTTCTAGCGAGACACGCTTGCTAACCCTTACACCGCCTCGAGGTGCCCTTTAATAGTGATTTTCCAGCGTTGTTTAGATGTGGCACAAGGCCGAAAGTAGGGGGCACCCAGTGAGGATCGAACTCACTACTCATTTGTAAATGTTCTAGTGAGACAAGCTTGCTAACCATTACACCACCTCGAGGTACCCTTATAAATTTTCCAAGCATAGCTTAGATGTGGCACAAGGCCGAAAGTAGGGGGCACCCAGTGAGAATCGAACTCACTACTCAGTCGTAATAGCTCAAGCGAGACAATCTCGCTAACCATTACGCCATATCGAGGTGCCCCAACGATTAACATTATCTTTATCATTACCACTTGAGCAATATAGTAACAGAGAGCTGAAAATTTGACACAGAAATCTATAGGAGCATAGGAGTAGATAAATATGCTTTTCAGAAACTAAGCAATGTATTAAATAATCGAAAATATCCTTAGAAGAAATTAAACGAGTGTTTAATTCTAATACTAAAATCGCAGTATCCTTTCTTATTCACTTCTAATACAGCTATTTTGGTAACTGATGTACAAAGATGATAAATTTCTATAGAATTTAACCTTTCATTTTCTTCTTTTTTCTTTGAACATGAGGAATATCGAAATTTATTGATTATTAACATAAAATAAAATTCAGTTAGATTTATTGGATGAAACTAACTGAAGTTCTTGCCCTTAGTGTCGCTAGGAAAAAAAAAAAAAAAAACTTAGGTTCGCGGCTAAAAAGTTTGCCAAACACTGCTATAAAGAAACCTTTGATCTTGAGATGCAGGAAAAAAAAAAGTTAAAAGTTTTCTAAATGGTGTGTAACTAAGTTGCAACAAATGGCCATTGCTTCCATTTCACTCTTCAAACGCTATCGGAGTTCGTCGTTTTAACAATGCAGCAGGTGTGCGCAGTTTTACAAGCCAGTTTCACGTTTGACTAATTAAGTCGCTTTTATGGGTGCGACGGGTCTTGGAACCGGAGATTTTGGCGTAGAATTTGGCTGGAGCAGGAAAAGAAACGGAAATAACGCAGCTGGTGCTCTACTTAATGCCTTAAGTAAAAGGGGAACCTTAAGATAATTGATGAGATCGAAGAATTTTAGGTAATGCCGTCTGCACATGCGCATTTAGATCCATCAACGCGTCAAATGGACTTGGCCAACTCTGGCCCAATAAATTCTCCTTTATGCATTCATTCGTTACACTTTTCGTCCTTTTTATCCAGGCTTATAGATTGTTTATTTATTTGTAACCTTTAACATTTAGACCGGTCATTTCTCCAACCCTGGGGAGGTGAGCGGATGTCGATCTTAATTGGAGTCTTGTTTTGTTTTGGTATTCATTGGATAATATTTTGGTATATTTTCAGTTGCTCGTACGTTTCGACCGGTCATTTCTCCGACCTTGTTCAGATAGCATCTGTGATTGCCTTCTTCTACCGTTATTTTGGCATATTTTTGTTGAGCTAGAAATTCACTTGGCTGTGTTATATAGTATTTGGGAGCCGGTTACTGCTCCAACTGCCTTAAAGTAATATTTCTGTAATCTGTTTTTCTAAGATTATGATATGTAACGAGGGATATAATCTCTTTGAAACAACTCTTTCTCTCCGTTCTTTTAGTAGTCAATCTGGATACTGTAATGTCAGTATTTTCCGCGTTCTGGGTAGGACGATAACCTCTATCCGCGTCAAGGGTAAGACGATAAACTACATCCGCGTGCTTGATAAGACGATAAACTACATCCCGGGTAAGACGATAAATTACGTCTAACTGCAAGGCCTCTGATCCGGAGATTTTGAGGAGCATGGAACCAAGTCTTAATTGCTGGTGTTCCCAGGCCTACCCTGACCCGGAGTGGTAGCACCTGCTAGGGTCCCAAATATGGGGAAATAGTTAACTACCAAACTGGGGTCAAACACTATGATAGTGTAAAAATAGGTTTTAATACCGGCAATAAAATTTTGAGGAAAATTAATACATTTTTGAAAGAAAAAATATTACCAGCAATAAAAATCTTGTCGGCATTAAAAAACCCATTGAGGTGTTGATATACCGTAAAACGAAACAAACCAAATCAAACAAGAGCAGTATTTTCTGATATTGGCAAATAAAATAAAATATTAGAGATTAAATAGTAATATATATCTAAAATAATTTTTCCTCATTATAATCATTAAGAAGACGTGGAGTGTTTGTGATGGTGATGGATTTTGTTTAGCGGCATAGCAAAACCTCTATGGGTTATTTAATGCCAAAATTTTGTACATAATATTATACTTTCAAGGTAAAGGTATGTATTTTAGATATCGTGTATACTCGCATATCATGCGATTTGAAGACCTAATTTTGAAGCTAATCATATATGAGACCTAAAATTAACATGTTGCTGACCAAATTATATATCCATTTACTGTACACAATTTAGCCTCAAAATTAGGTTTTCAAAGGTCGCATGATACGCGAGTATATACAATATATAGATTGTCGATCAGAAAATGTATTGTTGGTATTTTTAAAAAATGTATACCTGGTAATTTTTAATAAAAATGTCTTTTTTTATAATTTACTGTTGCATTAATGTCATTTCGCTATGGAATGTACTCTTATTCATCTCTATCTATAAAAGGCATGATGTGTGTGTGTGTGTGTGTGTGTGTGTGTGCGATTTTTGAATCAAGCACGGGCTACGCCGGGCCATGCTGCTAGTTTTATATAAAAAATGACTTGTTGATTTTTTAGGTGGTTCACTAACAGGTGCTATGACCTGTGGACAACAGCAATTAAGAGGTGGCGCCACGCTACTCAAAATCTCCAATCTCTGATCAGAAGCCTTGCTGCCGTGTGTAGTTTATCGTCATACCCAGGACAATGGAGGGTTTTATAGCCGAAACAACGGAATCGACAAAATAAAATTTCTTCATTTAATCCATTTCTTACAAATATGTTTTCTTCATTATGAAATGGACTGATACACTATCTTAGTATCCGTACCTGACGATTTCCATGTGTATGAGACACAGATTTGTACCAAATTTTGATTGATTGATTCGATTTTACGACTTATCAACCCGTTGCGGACTATTTAAATCCATGAAATATTTTTAGATTGTAAAATTGTTTTTTAGATAACAATAGTTTACTGATAAAAGTCTTACTAATTAACCCATAGCTGGGGCTGGGAGAAGAGGTGGATTTATAACTTTCCTGTGTATATTTGCATATAAATTATTGTTATTATTATTATTATTTTATTATTATCCGTCTTTATTTCTGAGATGAGGTATTATGTACACTATTTATTACAACGTTTCGGCCGTTGTACGCTCCGGCCTTCTTCAGGTGGTTGGAATGTCGAATTGAACCCTTTATTTCGCTCACTGGGGTAGACTGTTCTAGTTCCACGTGCCACGTTAAGGCAGTGGAGAACTTGGAGAGGGGAATTAACAGAAGATAACTAATAACTGGCATCCATTAAACATGGCAAGTAGAACAGTCTACCCCAGTGAGCGAAATAAAATGTTCAGTTCGACATTCCAACCATCTGAAGAAAGCCGGAGCGTACAAGGGCCGAAACGTTGTAATAAATATGGCGACAAAGATGAGGACAATAATCCGAATAATTTAAATTATTATTATTATTATTATTATTATTATTTGTGTATGTTATGGTTCCTGCTTTGCATCCTGTAGAGCAGCATCCACACTATGGCCCTTAGGCTCAATAGTAAAACTGTCATTTAATTAATAGCACTTTTCTTAGCATATGTGATGTTCCGGGTAGGACGATCTTCTGGGCAACTTAAAATTGCCCATTCCTTTCCTCACGAGGCCCAGAACTCCGATAACTACTGGTACAGCCTCAGTCGTCATTTCCCACATCCTGTTAATCTCGATCTCCAGGTCTTTGTATTTGGACAGTTTCTCGATAATTTTTATAGAGGTGTTTCTCTCAGATAGTACTGCCATATCAATAAGCATACACTTACTGAATTGCTTGTCTTTTATGATGATAGCAGGTCTGTTGGCTTTTATTCCCCCTGGCAGTTTCAATTGGCCTGTTCCAGTGGACACTTACATCGTTATTTTGGGTAACTGTGACTGGTTGGTGGTCAGACCATCCCTCAGTGATTTTATGTATGCATGTATATACCTGAATAAGAAAATGAATTTACGTAGATACATATGAAGGGAAAGAAGGTTGCACTTTCATCTGTGTCCTTGGATGTAAGGTTGTAAGTAAAACATTCAGGAGACCATTGTCGATAGTTTATTTGAAGTTGCGGGTAGGCAGAGAGATTTCTTACTGAAGCGAGTGCAACGACTGACTTTTGGGCTGCCAACTTTATTTATATTTTTTTTCCAGAAGCAGTGAACTTAAGACATTTGAAAACCAAGATAGAACAATCCGATTGGTCCAGTATTCGACCTATTTATTCTCTACCTACCTCTTTGTGGAATTGATTCTTTGAAACCTATTTTGAAATTTTAAAAAGAAAAAATCAGGAACACATTTTTAAAACTATTTACATCGTTCGGAGTGTTGTCCTCATCTTTATTGTCATATTCACGAAGTTTCGGCTGTTACACGCTCTGGTCATCTTCAGGTGATATAGGTTGGAATTTTAAACCGAACACTTTATTTAGTCCACGGGGGTAGATTGTTCTAGTTCCATGTGCCGTGCCTTTTCTGGGTATCTCACTTTGAGTTAATTCCGTTTGGTAACTCAACTGTCCAAGATTTTGTTCCCACTACTCTGGCCAGGTATTGAACACACAACTCTTTGGGTAAAGTCCCTTTCTGGCCTACTCGAATAGCGCTTTTATCCACTGGGCCATGACTGGTGTTATTTTTTACTTATAAAAGTAGTGTCTCAGTAAACATGAATACAATATGAGAACTAATAGTGGTTCTCATACAGAGAACTAAAGAAAAACAACAATGTAATAAATTGTAATATGAGCTCAGGTAAAAAAATAAAAACGGCCAAAATATCGCAAATATGGCAGTGAAGATGAGGACAACAGTCCGAACTATGTAAATAGTGTAATTATTTACAATACCGCATCTCAGAAATGTAGACATATCCTGAAGAATGCCGAAGCGTACAACGACCGAAACTTCGTGAATATGAAAACAAAGATGAAGACAACAGCCCGAACGATGTAAATAGTGTAGTTACAATACCTAATCTCAGAAATATAGATAGATCCTGAAGAAGGCCGGAACGTACAACGGCAGAAACAGTCCGAACGATGTAAATAGTGTAAATAGTTACAATACCTAATCTCAGAAATATAGACAGACGTTATTTCTTGTGTAGGCATATGTGTGCATAAGCCCACAAATTCACTTCTTCCATTAGAAATGGACAAATAACATGGTATCTGGAGCACTTTATATTTGCAAGAATGTCTGCTTCAGAGTGGAACAATTTTAAGAGAAATAATACTTCAATATTATAGCCAAACCTTATCCGAGACCTCACTGAGGAAAGTGATTTAATGGGAGTTGGGTTAGCAACCCGGCCTCGTTAAAACTATAATTTCTCCCAAAACAAGAAAATCGCATATCCTCAGAAAAATACAAAAATACAATACACAATTCAATTGACTGGTTGACTGGCAGATTCGTTTTTACGGCTAATCGACCCTTTGTGGGTTATTTAAAGTCAGAACATATTTTTAGATTGTACGATTTTTTTTTTCGATAATAATCAATTTAACGATAGAAGACTTAATAATTAACCCACAGCTGGGGGAGAAAAGCTGGATTCACACCTTTCCCAAGGAGATATATGCGCGTAAGTGAATAAGACGAACCTAAATGGAATTCGAACTCTAATATCTACGGAACAATTCGAGCCATTACGCCATCTCTATATCCAAGCTCACAGCATCTGGTATTCTCCAGCGGTCAGTCATCTTTGCTTAACTTCGTAATCGTACGTGAACCGGTGTGTTAACGTGATGTTGCCGTACGCCTCACCACATTAGGGCGCATTCCCATGAGGTTATGGCTAACGAGGTAATTTATAACCCAATTACTGCAGTGTAATCATTTCAGTCTACTCTGGAGGTCCCACACTTGTGAGCCCCACCCTTTTGAGGCCGGAGCTTGTGAGGCCTACACTTGTAAGCTTGTAGCTAAGTTAAGGAAAGGTGATGGGTTCTAGTATTATAATTTTCAAATTAGTATTTATAGTTATCTATCTTGCTAGACATTTTGTCTCACCAGAATCTATCTTGCACAAGTCTACCATTCGTCCATCTATCGACTATTGTTGCCACATCTGCTGTGAGGCTTCGCTTTTATATCTAGAGATTCGGGTCAAAATCGAATGAAGAATCTGCGACGTTATTAGTTCTCATCCGGCATCTCGACTACAGTCAATATCCCACCGCCGTAAATTAGCTTCCCTGTGGCTCTTCTCTAAATATTTTTAATGAGCTTATTTCTTTGGTCGTCAGCTGTCAATATACCTCATTACACCGTCGAGCGCTTAGTCTTGGAGCGGGTAGAATGGAGATCAACGTGTTTTAGTGGACTCAGCAATTTTCGGTCTGCTTGTCTGAATCATCTTCAAGAAGCGGGGGCAAGATCTAAAAGGTCAGCCAATCTAACAGTGATCTCATTCCACAATCCTTACTCATGCTACATATGCGGCCTCCTTTGTAAATCACTAGCGGGTCTTAAGTGTCACTTCAGATTCTTGCACAAAATTTCATAACTGAATCAATTAAGTTGTCAGATACTCATACGTCGAAAACGACGGGAGAGTTCATTATTTCTTTGGTAGCTGACTTTTTTTTTACATTGAAGTTAATCCTGTACAAGCCCGAGATCCAGTCGATGTTAAGCGTTGCAGAGTAGGAGGCGCAGTTTATACGGATATGTGGGGAAGATAACGGCTGACTCTCGACTTGAACTGGTTAAGATTTTAGTGATCTGGAAACATCCTTTTGGGAGTCAGTTCCACAGAACAGTTGTTCATGAAAAGAAACTAATCAAGTAGAATTTACTTCTCTCCAGTGGTATACGGAGGGAATCTGGGTAGATTGACTTTATGAATTTAAGTGCTGTACTATACGGATAGCTAGGTGTCGTTATTTTACTGCTGCAATAACTAAATGTAATCATAAAATCTATGCTAACAGTCTTTCTCTCTTGCCTTTTGATTGTAAAACTCTTTTCGGTGTCCTACGTTTAGACCAAATTTGAACTTCAAAAATTTAATTACAATGTCAATCGTCATATCCCACCTCGTTAATTCCTGTTCTTTTATTGTCCTGTCTCTTTAATAATAATGTTTTCTTTTATCAGATATTTTTACACACAGTAACCCTTGCATTGTAGTGGCTTCATCGCCTTACTTGTTGTGAAATGATTTTAAAAAAAAAATTTTTAATTTTTCATCAGTAAATTAGGTACAGCAATTATTAAAAAATTACACATTTTTTTTAACTAGGTCTGTTTTTGTTTCTCTATCGAAAGATTTTTGTCTTACTTGAACGAAATTTACCAAGCATTTCATGGTAGACTTCTTATAGTTTCCTATTGTTATCACACCACTGGCGCCGTTTCAACGCGAGAAACGTGCCAAGAATTCTAACCGAGCCAACATTCAAACAGCACGAATTGCATTTGGACAATGTGGGCCAATTTTCGGGGAAAATGAATTACTATCCTGCCTATCGACGCGCCAGACACTTTACTTCAAATAACGTAAGATGATATTATCGTCGCTAAATCTAAGTGTTCTTTTTCAGAATCATTTTAAAGAAAAAATACGCCATGTCTCTTCAAGGCGTAAGAAATCATGACTCTCCACAGATTATTTTTCTTTATTATCATTGAATTGCCATATTTCTTTCGTGCCTATAGCGGCCTGGATTTTCCGTCGACATTCTAATGCTTTGAAATAGGCGTTCTTCCTCAACAAGTCTATACAGGATGGTTTAACCTGCTAGTTTACCGATTGATGGGATAAAGGGGGAGAGATAGGTTTGTGCGTTTACAAAGGGAAATATTTCGAAAGTGAATGCAGTAGATTTCACCTGGATTTGTAAGCGGCACGACATTTGCATTGTATGCGTCTATAATGGTTAAAATAGATCACAACTTAATATTTATACTATTTCACGTAACAATCAATCATAAACTCTCTCTCTCTCTCAAGATATATATATATATATAACTATGAACGTAAAGAACGTGGCTCTTTAGGTTCATAGTTAGATTTTCTCTACTTAGTGTATTGAGCACTTTACTTAGTTACTTTTGCTTTACTCGGTTTGGAGGTGTTTTTTTTTTTGGACTCTGAGCTTGGATTCTGGACGATTGTTTTCGACTCAATTTTATGTTCTTAATTTTTTTTTTTATTCCTTATTTTTCCTTGGGTATCCGTTTGTTCATTTAAAAGCCAAAACAACTAAGTTGTTTTCCAGACAAGTATGACTATTTATATTTTTATATATATATATATATATATATATATATATTAGGGCAGGTCGATTTTTCACTTTTTTTTAAATATCAATAAGAATAATGTACCTAAAGTTGTGTATAGACCTATTAAGTATTGATACAAAAAATTAGATCTGACACTTCAATGGTTTTTTGAGCAGTTGGCATCAAAGATCGTAAACAAAAATGCACTGAAAAATGCACGATTTTGCAAGATTTTGACTAAATAGTGATAAAAAAAACAACGATTTCACTATTTAAATCAGGGAATGTTGTTATTTTGTTTTATCAAAATGAAATAAAATGTAGAAATTATAAGTAAACTTCAAATTGAAAATCCCCCCCACCATAATCACTGACGATTTTGAAATGCTGTTTTTTACCTCATGAATTAAGTAGTATTAGTTGAATACATTAAAAAAAATGATTTTTTTCTGTTTTGGATGAAAATACAACAAACAAACAAACAAATATGGAAAAATAAAGAATAGTTTAATAGGGCTTAATATATAGAGTCAAATAGCTCCATATAAGAACCCTCAGATGAAATTGATGGTCTTAATTTCTGACACAAAGCTTTTGCTATTATGTGCTGGTGCCTTGCTTCAAACACATACACAGATTCGGAAGCTTCTGTTGTTAACTTGACTGCCCATTCCACGCCTTGAGAATGTGAGGGCAAATCTGGTAAGTCAAGCTTCGTACCATTTAATAATTATTCCCGAAGTTCATTTTCAGAATATTCTTCTGTGAGTGGTGGTTCACAAACTCCACTTAATGACAGATCTTTTAACTGTGTCCAGTGCATAGCTTTAAAATTGATAGTTGTGATTCTTTTTAATCTTTTCTTGGTTTGCTCCCCACTATTGAAAGAATATAAAAATTAATTTGATTTATTTTTTAAAAAAATTGCACTCTGTACTGCTTTAATATTTATGGTGAAATTAGATAAAATCCTTAAAATGATTCCATAAATCGGCATAACTAATTTAGTCAGTTTTATATGAATAAATATTTACTTACCTAATGGCCAAAATTCTTTATATAGCTTCTTCCCTCACTTCCACTTCATCAGATTTGACAATTGAATATAAGATATTTTCAGGCAGTAAGGCAAAAGCATTGTATTGTATATTTTTCAATGTGATCTGTTGGATTTCATATGGTTGTCTCCTAATCCTTTGGATCATATTGAAAATATACATCTGCTGATTGTGGAACTTATTTCTTTTATTTTTGAAACCAGCAAAGGGTATACACATTCACAATAAAATTTATTAAACTCTGGAGTTTGGTTGAAATATTTCGTGGGTATGCACCATGAGTCCATAAACACATCAGACTGATGCCTAGAGTTAACCACATTGCCTGGTTTAATGGACCAATTTTCTATGATGCAAATCTAGAGTCCACCTTACCTCTAGAAATACCCACTGTATATTCATAAAGGAGTCTTTGGTCACAGCTAAGGGTATCTCTATTTTCAATTTTAAGAAAAGAATCTAACGGACTGCCAACAGCTGAAAATGATATTTGGGGTAAATGTTGGTAATCATTTGCACGTAATGTTCCAAGTGGCAGGGCTTTTTTGTGGTACCATCTACATGTTTAAAAAGAGCTCTAAACGGAAGTTTATTTTGATGTAAGGAGCAACCAATAGTATGAATATTTCTGTTAAGTTTTCTTTCTAGAGTTGCAGCAAATCCACCTTCACAGCCTGAATTGGCATTAGTGTTTGTCAACAAGTATAGCCTTGATAGTGCTCACACTGTTGAATTCATGCAAAACATCAGCCTTTTACTCGGCAAGAACCACAACAGTTGCACCAATATTAGGAAGAACCTTAGGCGTCAGATATTCACTTTCATATGTCATCTTTGTGACAGTCAAGTGGCGTTCTGGTCTCTTGTTTTTTTTGTGTTTTTTTCAGTCTTCTCTCCATTTTCCTCCACTATTTCCTTATACATAAGTGTGTCTTTTTCAGTTCTCCCATCAACTCCAATACAAAAATGTTCCACCTTTTCATCATGCTGCTGATGGGCATTTGTTTTCACTTTAACCTTTGCTCTATCAATTTTACATTTATCTATATAAATATCTTTTAATATTAATATTGGGGATACGAAAGCCCATAGCCCTCAAATCCAAGAGCAATGCATTGGCAAGGCTGGCTCTAAGATTGTAAGATACATCACCCCTGATCAACCCAACAGAATACCGTGGAATTTTAATAAAGCTAGCCGCTATATAGCCTTATCAAAATTTCACGGTATGCTAGGCCCTTTGGGATGCTTTTTCCTGCCATTTTTATTAAAATATCTGACAAAGAAAATATATGTATTATCAGAAATTATACAAAACAATTTTTCAAAATAAATTGGAAAATAAAGTTTGAAATGCATTATTAAATTAAGAGTAATGTTTATTTACAAAAAAGTAGAGTTAGTTCCGGGATTAGCTTGTAAACAGGCTTTTTAATAAAACAATAATTTTAAAAAACAAATTACAATAATTATAAAAGTTGTATTTTTTTTAAATAGTTAAGTATATTTTGATGAAAAATAAAATAGATATTTGTGCTAGTTAAAAGCGTAATAAATATAAAAAAATAAACCGAACTCAGAAGAGGAGGTAATTACTACCGGTGAATACCGAAAAAATATCCAGTAAAAACGACGTCGTTCACGAGTAGTTATTTGTATTTTAAACTAAATATTTTAGTGTGTTTTATTTTTTATTTGTAGTAATTTCATCTAATTTAATAAGAGAATAGATAATAAACTCAAAAATATCCATTATTAAGCGTTATTTTCTTTTTTCCTTTTCGTTAAGAGTCGGTTTTAATTTAACATAGTCATGTCTCCGGTGACACCGTTATGATGATAAAAATTGCAATCTATTTTGTCTTTAAGTTCGATTCCTCAAATAAATACGAAGTTTTGAAGAAAAATATTTTTGGTGGTAATTTTTGACGTTATTTTGCAATTTTCCTCGAGGTATTCTTTTTACAGTTCCAAAATCGACCTACCCTAATATATATTAACATAAAGAGAAGGAACAGTAAAATTTATAATCGGGAGTTCTTATTAATTATTTTTATTTTTAAAAAATAGTGCTCATTAAATTTCTGCAGAGCATAAATATTATAAATTGACTAATTTAAAAATTTGGTTTCATCGCTACACAGGAATTGAAAATGAAACAGTACAAGGGATTTAAAATTAATTCTATAATTAAATTTGAAGTTTTTAGTTTCTGTTTAAACATGGTAATTCCTGTGTTGCGATGGAACCATATTTTTAAATTACTAAATATATATATATATATATATATATATATATATATATATATATATATATATATATATATATATTAACAAAGACAAAAGTAAAAAACTTATTGATACTATCCTTTTACAGATATGTTTTTCGATATATGTCAAATTTTAAACATACACGGACAGACACACACACACACACACACACACACACATATATATATATATATATATATATATATATATATATATATATATATATGAAAAGAAGATAGGAAAGGCAAACGTTTTTAGTTGTAATGTAGATTTTTTTTTTAAATGTATATTTTGTTTTCCATAATTTTGCTACACAAGTTTCCGGTCACGCGAGCTTCTTCAGGCAAAGAGTGACTCTACTATGAAAAAAAAAAAAAAGAGAATGTTTAACATCGAAAACATAAAGAAAATTAATTCATTTTAATAACAAGTGGAAGTATCCACTCTTCGAGAGACCGGAATTGCGTGTAGCAAAATTATGTAAAACAAAATATAATATATATTTTCTTTTTTTTTATATCTACATTACTACGAAAAACGTTTCTCTCTTCTTTTCAAAATATACACTTTTCACTCGTTGGAACAATTATATATATATATATATATATATATATATATATATATATATATATATATATATATATATAGAGAGAGAGAGAGGGGGAAGGTTTATCAATAATAATTTTGGGCCGGGTTGTTAACAATAAAACAAGGTAAAATGCCCATATAAACATATGTCCAAAAGGCCATGTAGAATCACTGAAGTTAAGCTACGTTTAACCTTATTTTATTGTAGTTTATGTGATTTTTTTATAGAATGGCTGAAGATGGCATTCAGAAACTAAGTAAAGTATTAAGAAACAAGAAAATTTCGATAGAAACAATGAGAAGAATTCTAAACTGTTATGTAACATTAATCTTCCTATATGGCGGTAAGCGCTAGACACCTCCTCACAGATGAAGAAACTTGAGACAATAGATATGTGTTTCTACAGAAGGATGCTGAGAATACCATGGAACGAACCTGATAGTAACGCGGAGGTATTTTTTAAGTAAAATGGAGACAAAAATCAAGGTGCTCTTACTTAGATTCAGAAAGGGATAGTTAAAATTTCTCGGACGTAATGAGGAAAGAGGGCTTTGCCACTCAGAGGAACGCAGGAGGGGGAGTAAAGAAACTAAATTGCTGGCAGAACAGGGACTGGGAGTGATGGTTAACGAGGAAATTTTAGTAAGCGTTAAAAAGGGTAAGTGTCATTTTCGCCCACACCCTGAAGGGACATGGAACATAGAAGAAGAGGGGAAGTACATTTACGCTACATGTTAAAAGTTACATAAATTTTAAGATATATTCATCATATTCCAGAGGTTTCGCAAGATACCGTACTAGATGGAATGCTGGGTAATTTCCGGTTTTTGGAAAACAGCTGCTATGACGATTGTATCGTACTTGTTATTAATAATACGTGGCAATTATGGAGGTCACTAACACGGCTTTGTTTATGAACAGCCGTGGTAGTCTTCATAGTGGATAAAAGAAAAACCTGTTTTCCACTACATGGCAACACAGGGCCGCATTCTGCAGGAATAACATTAAAAAAAAAAAAAAACGCTCACCTGAGTTTATATTCACCTGACATTGCTAACAACCTATTCTTACACTATTTCCGATATCTGAAAAAACATTCTGAAGGGAAATACTTTCTCAAATGGAAACCATATACAAGTTTTCGAGCTTAGGGCCATATGACGTTGAAACACTGGTTCACGTACGATCACCGAAGTTAAGCTACATTTAGCCTTATTTTATTGTAGTTTATGGGGGTTTATATGATCTGGTGAACAACAAAAACGCAATACGGCAATGATTTTGATTCGTGATAATGACCGAAGTCAATAGAAAGTTTAAAATATTAAATAAACTAGCCATAACTGTCGGCTTAGGCCCCATAAAGAGGAGAAATTATCTGTCTATATTTCTGAGATGAGGTATTATGTACACTCTTTACACTATTCGGACTATTGTCCTCATCTTTGTTGCCATATTTAATACAACGTTTCGGTCGTTGTACGCTCCGGCCTTCTTCAGCTTGTTGGAATGTCGAACTGAACCATTTATTTCGCTCACTGGTATGAAACTCAGTTAGTTAAATCCAGTGACATGACTCAAAGAGTGTGAGTTCAATACCTGGTTAAGGCGGTGGAGAACTTGGAGAGGGGAATTAACAGGAGATAACTGATATCCATTAGACATGGCACGTGGAACTAGAACAGTCTACCTCAGTGAGCGAAAGAAAGGTTTCTGTTCGAGATTCTAACCACCTGAAGAAGCCAGAGCGTACAACGGCCGAAACGTTGTAGTAAATATGGCGACAAAGATGAGGAAAATGTTCCGAATAATGTAAATAGTGTTAAATAATACCTCATCTCAGAAATATAGACAGATTCCATAGAAGATGTTTTCCCGATCACTACATTTTTAAATTTTAAGTCTAGGGTCAACCGTTATTTTCACAAGATATCACAATGAATTGTGCTTCTTAATCTGGAACCCTCTATGCTGGTGAACATCATTCTAAAATGAAAAAAAGAATTTGCCGCCCTAAAAGTTCGAATAATGTAAATAGTGAGGAAAGATTATATTCAATCCCTTCCTATGTCTATTGCAAAAAGGTTGGTTTACTGTGTCGGCATTGACAATTTATCTTTCCAGAAAGGATCTTACATATTTATATGTTTACAATTCGCCCGTGCTTTAAATATTGCTGCCAAATATACTCTGGTCCTACTTTTATGCAGTTAGATATTCTTGATAACATCCAAGAAAGAATCAGTAATATTAGTGGCCCTCGCCTGGCATTTCGGCTTCAGTCATTATACCTCCTCCGTAACATAGCTTCACTGTGACTTTTCCAGAAATACTTTCATGGCGATTATTCTAAGTTTTATGGGGTCCTCCCCTTTTTCATATAAGTGGACTCGACCAAAGTGCTACTTGGACTGCTGCCGTTACATAGCCAGAGTCAGAATATAGAGATTGACAGTGAGTGAAAGTGACAGACATTGTGATTGAGTTGGAGGCAGAGTAATAGTGTGAGGTAACCGCTTGTGGAAGTCTCAGTAGACTCTAAGGAAGTCCTACTTCGAGACTGTATATATATATATATATATATATATATATATATATATATATATATATATATATATATATATATATATATTATTTCTACTAACTGCGTTCCTGGATTTACTAACATTATTACCCATTGTATTATTGTGTAAATACATTTAATTTTTTATCTTTAATTCCTGCGTTTGTCATTCATTGGAGACCGAATTTCATCTCGGAATCCACAACACTAATGAAATTCCTCTGTGGTACCTAGACTCTATGAATTTAAGCGCAGTACCTGATAGGCGGCTAGGTCTCATCAATTCAGTGTTGAATTGGCTAGATGTAACCATATGTTCTATGCTAAATGTTTCTTTTCTCACACTTCTCCCTATTTGCTTCCCAATGAACTTAGACCTTCAAAAATATAAATGCACTATATTCTTGATTACTCTTCTATTGTTCTCACTACTAAATAATGTTTCTCCTTTATTCTTTCACACTCAGAAACTGCTTGTGTCTTAGTAGCTTTATTGCCTTGCGTGATTCAAGTACGATTACCAAAGTTAAGCAACATCTAGCCTGGTCATTACCTAGATGGTTGACCACGTGGGAATAACAGCTGTTTTAAGATTGGATGTCCGGCTGATGTAATAGATAATGGTTTGGAATTTTTAATCGAACTGCCGAGTTACAATTTGAAGAGATCACCAAAGGTAAGCAACGTGGATCCTGGTCAGTACCTAGATGGGTGACCACTTGAATCCACCTCTACACCTTCAGCTATGTGTTAACTAGTAAGAATTTTAGCACTAAATCATTATTATCTAAAAAAACAATTCTTACGTTCTTCTGGGTTTTAAATAACCTACAAAGGGTTGATAATCTGTTAAAAAACGAATCATGTTTGAAAGGTACGTGCAATGATGTCTTTAACATCTAAATTTTCACGAGGATATTTTCAGCTTATCTTGTTTTCCGAGGTTCCCATGTTTTTTTTTTCTTCTTCTGAATCTGCCGATGTAAGGCGTAAATGAAGTTAAATTCTCCACAGAAGGTCAATGGCGCCCAAAAATGTATAAACCCATTTCAGAAACGTATGCATGGTCATCAGTAAAAGGATAAGCCCTAAATGCGATTTGTTTGCCGGGAACACTAGAATCAATACAAACTCGGAAGTTTAAATGTCTTGGAAGCGTTCTGACACACGTTGGTAAACGCAACACTGAGATCCGTAGACATATTGGAATGGTAGAAACACAACTCTCTCGTCATAAGTTGCTTCCTCACGATCGAGAGACTTAGGGCAATATCACATTAAATAACTGTCCCCGTTCGATCACTGAAGTTAAGCAACGTCGAATTTGGTCAGTAACTAGTTAATCATTGGGAATAGCTTGTGCTGTAGCTTGGATGTGCGGGTGGTGTAATGGATAATGCACCTAAATTTTTACTCGGAGATCGATCTTTATATTCACTTACGAGCAAATTCCACTAGGACAGAGATCGATCTCATATCCCCCTAGCTATGGGTTAATTAGTAAAACATGTATCACAAAATCATTATTATCTAAAAAAAATTAAAATCTGAAAATATTTCCTGACTTTAAATAACAGGCAATGGGTTGATAATCTGTAAATAATCAATCATGTTTAAGAAGAATGTCCAATGATGTCTTTAACATCTACATTTTAAGAAGAATATTTTCAGTTGATCTTGTTTGCTGAGGTTTTTTTCATCTGAGTCTGCCAATGATTTACTAATTTCGTTTTTAGAAAAGCATAAATTAAGTTAAATTCTCCACAGAAATGTAAAGTCACTGCTGCCAAAAATGTATAAACACTTTTCAGAAATGTATGAATCTACTTCTTCTCTCCCAGATATGGGTTAAATATTAAGAGTTTTATCACTAAATCCTTTTTATCTAAAAGAAACAACAATTCCTTACATTTTGGAAATATTTTCTGGCTATAATGTCCTGCAAAATATTGACAAGCTATAGAAAACGTAGTAATCATATTCAAGAGTATGCTAATTTTACTCAGACATTATCGAAGCCTGATAAATGGTAACAAGTCATTGTAACTAATTGTGGATAAATAATTGGACAAAATTTTATTGGACATTACTGGACATTACTTTTTGAAGGATGATGTTGATAGAGGAAATTATTTATGACGCAAAAAAGTGGGACATGGCGAAAGACAGGATCACCAATAACTGAATTGTAACTTATTAGATGCTAAAGGTACTGTACATTTTGCCGTCCTGGGTAAGATGATAAACGATATCCACGTCCTCGGTAAGATGATACGATACAACCAGAAATGTAAAGTCAATGCTGCACAAAAATGTATAAACAGTTTTCAGAAAGGTATGAATCTACTTCTTCTCTCCCAGTTATGGGTTAAATAGTAAGAGTTTTATTACTAAATTCTTATTATCTAAAAAAAAAAGACAATTTCTTACAATTTGAAAATATTCTAGCTTTAAATGTCCTGCAAATGATTGAAAAATCCATAGAAAACATATCAATCAATCATATTCAAGAGTATGTCAAAACTTGTGGAATTTTACTCAGATGCTATAGAAGCCTTATAAATGGCAACAATCATTGTAAATAACTTCAGCTCTCAATTCTCAATTTGTAAAACCCAAGACTAGTTTTTCCCTGTTTGTAGAATATGACCTCGCCTGGGACATAGATAAATCCGCTCTCTCTGAATCTGGCGTGCTAAGCATGGCTTCTGCAGATACAGAATTATCTCCAGATTATATGTAAGACCTTTCCTTATTTACTCCTTACATTCTGCTTTGCTATGTAGATATATGAGATCTATTAGAATTCTCGTGGGACACGTGTATATGTGCATATATCAAACTTTAAACACATATTGTTAAATATAACAGAAATGAATGTCTATTATGTTTGATCATGAGCCGTTCTAGACTTCATATGTTTGTTTAATTTCGGGTGAAAAAAACAAAAATTGTCCAACATTTTGATATTTTTTTTTTATTAAGCTGGTCCTTGATCTAAGCCATCTTCTGTAGTGATTATACGGACATTTAAACAAAGATATACACCATCAAAGATGATATTCTGTAATGTTGACATAGAAGATTGCTATGCGACAAAAACGATCGCGGAATAGTAGACGCAAGTCGCAAATCCGTGATGCGGTTCTACGACATCGTACCACGTGAGAGACCGAAATATTAACAAAGGAAGTATATGTCTAGATGCAACATCATATTTTGGGACTAATTTGACATGCAATTTTGCTGAGTGTGGGTTGCAAATTTTTAATGTAGATGGCCTCCACTATCTGAAGATTCTTTTTACTGTGTGTATATGTGAGTATTAATTAATATCTGTCTAATATTATGTATACGACTATGTTTTTTTCTAAGAAATGCTCTTCAATTGAACTAAGATCAGAAAGGTGACAGGTAGGTCTACGGGAGAACGTGGTTGTAGTAAAACCAAGTGGGATTATTATTAGTAACAGAGATACAATCTCTGAACGAGCATGTAAATTGATACACTACATTGTTTTTTTTTTTTGTAGAGGATTTAGTTGTGTGGTTGTAGGGTTCTTAGAGATTATGAGGTCAATTGATTTAATTTTTTTTATAATATATGATGAGCTTTACTTGTTTATTATTATTAATAGGTTTAACATTTTTAAGTTATTATGTTTCATCATGTTTGCAATTATTATGCATTTGGTTACAATAGAATAAGTTAATAGTTTTATATTTCTTTTGACGTACAATATTATTATTAATATCTAACTTTGTGTACAACATAACATTATACATCTCTCTCAGAACAAAGCATGTTGTCATTCTTTTTCATTTCAGTCATTCGTTCCGTCAGTGAACTACTGTGTTATTATATTACGGTTATAATAATGCCCATAATGGGAGAAATACAAATTGGAGACTAAATCTTTCTACCATAGCTCTCTCACGTTACGTCAGTATCATGATTTCCAGTCGTATCGCTTAGAAGATTTTTAATGAACTGATACAACTACTTCGAGGGCATCCTACAATGTTTGCCTGTGTGTCGCATTAAACACAGCTTTGTAATTTCATTCAAGCATAAAATAAGTCCATTCAATTTTGCCACTAAAATAAGAGTTCTTGCATCTAAGCGAGTCAGCTTTTAAATTGAGAATTCCTTGAACAAATTGGAATTGTGCCGAACATGGGTACATGTAGATATTTTCAATAAGTCGGTACGTGTGATGATTGATATGCAATTAGTTGATTAGGTTTTGATGTCGCTGCAGTCTGCGTCTAGGCGATTAATCAAGCGATGCCTCGCTGGGACGAGGATGCATCTGGGCGGGGTGGGGGTTTCCGCTACGCATATGGCGAATGCATGTGTTGATTAAACGGGTGTCTCACTTGGAAACCGATGAAGAAAGAGATCGCATTTTTGACGCCCGTCTGCCTCCATGAATCCAAGTTAATGAAAATTTAAACCGCTAACCTGCCTGGCGACAAATAACAGCGGCATCACAGCAAACTGAAGATTTATATTTAGCTCGAAGCTCGACTCGGCATTTTAAAGAGACATATTTATTATAAAAAAAAGTATCTTTTAAAATAAGAGGAAAATATATTTAGAGACATTTCAATGCTAAGTTAAAAGAAAAAGACATTGTTTTTCTAATTATTTATTTCTTCTTCTATTGTTTATAGAGGAAACATTATTTAAACATCTTATTCATGCCACTCTAGATTAAACACTCCAAATCATGAATATATATTGTGTATTTGGGTACCAATCCTTCTTTTATAAATGTTCCGTTAAAGACAACTGAAAAAGTACTACGATTAAGGTTTTAATTAAAATTGTCTTGTGTTCGTACAAGTGTTTTCTTTACTCGGCACAAAGTGTGTAAAGTTTGCCCAAAAGTTCTGCATAACAGAGCACTTTCAACTATTCTCGTAATAATTATCAAGGACGATTTTTTTATTTTTTACTTTTAACTGAATGTGTGTGTTTTTTTAATGTATGTAAATGAAATTATAGGAATTTCTTATTTTTTGAACACGACCAGCATTTTTGTCCGTGTTCATAGTGAATGCTACTGAGTGTTGGCTTTTCGTTTTTATTATTTGTGCTTCCATTATTTTTCATATTTTTTTTACAAGTGGATTAGGTTATTTCAATGGTATTGTCTACTAGTATGTTGAGGATGGAGTTTTATATATATATATATATATATATATATATATATATATATATATATATATATATATATATATATATATATATATAGGAAGAAGGAAGTGTGTGTTATCATATGTAGGAATATCACGGTAACACTTGAAAAACATGTCAATTTATAGTTAATACAGAAAATATTAAGGATTACCAGCAAAATAGGAATAAAATAAAATATATTAATAATATTACAATTACTGATTAATACAATTATAATTAATATAGGAAAATATATTAAAGCTTTTTAATTTAAAAAAAGTGTATAAAATTAATAATATTATTAACAAAAAAAATAAAGCTTAAAATTAGTTTAAACTTGAACTTTAAATTAAAAATTAAATAAAAGTTAACAAATGATAAATAAAAAATATATATTTAATATTAATTAAATATTATATATTTACTATAAATTTAACTTTTCTTTCTTCTACCCTCTCCCTCTTTAACATTTGCTTTCTTCTTCCTTCCTCCCTCCCCTACTTTACAATTTGTTTCTTCTTTTTTCTCTTTTCTCTTCCAATCTAAAAATTATTTAATAGGTCAAATTGCCTCGGCTTTTAACTGAGTGCACTTGAACCTAAGTAAATTAATAAAGAAGATTCAAAAACAAACTTATCCCTACTTTCCATTTCCAAGATAGACCATTTAGAGACCTCCCCCTCCCACCATCTCTGTCACCTTATATAAATCCAAAAGGTTTCCTCAAAAACTTATATTAAAAAGAAAGGAAAGAAATAAAGATGTGACCCGATGAACCAGGAAAATTATATTTTCTGAGGAAATAAATTATAGTCATGAAAGCTTAAGTTTGTCTCTTTCTTAATTCTTTAATTAATATTTACTCTGGTTTTACATTGAGCTCTTTGGATTACATCCTCTTTGAAATTATCCATACGGATTACCAAATCCTTTATTATCTTACTATATATATATATATATATATATATATATATATATATATATAGTTAGTTCTTTTCATTCCCAACAACAGCTGATATGACGTCATTGTGATTGTGATACTGGTTCCAAGCAAAGTGATCTTTTTTTCATGTTGGAGAAGTGATGATAATCAAACGGACCAAATCAGCAAAATATGGAGGGTGATCAATCAGTTCAAAGTCACTAAGTCACAATCACGGACAGCGCCGAATTTTTAAAACGTTTTACCTGAACACACCCACACACGCATACATATATATATATATATATATATATATATATATATATATATATATATATATATAGTGATGGGAATGTATTTTTTCAGAAACGGTCAGAACATTGTGGCCGTATTCAGAGCTATTATATAGAATATTTTTATAATCTTTATACATTTTATGTCCAGAAAAGAAAAAAAAACTTAAACAAAGACAAGAAAAATTGAATAAAAAGATTAATTGCAGTACTTTGTCAATCGATTTTAATGAAAATTACACACACTCCAATGTTCACTTTTATATTCATATTTACATACGCCCTATCTCTGATATTGGGCACTTTATCCCATAAATATAGCACACCATAAAACTATATATATATTATATATATATATATATATATATATATATATATATATATATATATATATATGTATATATATATATATGATGCTGAAATATGCATTTGCAAGCACAGAGAGTAGCGTCAAGTTTCAGTTTTGAACAACTGGTGGTCTCTTCAATTGGCAGCGCTTCAAAGCCAAGACCCCCCTTCGTATGCAAATTATTCGTGATTTGTTGTTTGCTGATGATGCGGCTCTTTTAGTGACATCCTTTGAGGAGGCCCAACATCTAATAAATCGTTTCTCTGCTGCATGTAAAGCATTTGGTCTTACACTTAGCATAAAGAAAACTGAGGTTTTGCCCCAACCTTGTCCTACTCCGATGCAATTGCTTGGTGAGAAACAAAAAACACCGGTCTAAAAATTTCCAGAGAGGCCATTGAAAGTAGAAGACAAACCCCTGAACTATGTAAAGTCTTTCACCTATCTTGGTAGCAAAGTCAATTACAGTGGAATTTTAGATGATGAAATCATACATCAGATTGCTAAGGCTACAGGTGCTTTCGGCAAACTTCGCCATCGCTTCTGGAATGAGCGGGGTATTCGACTGGATACGAAAATTCGGGTTTACAGAGCTGTTGTACTTGCCATTCTTTTGTATGGCTCAGAGTCATGGACTCCATACAGGTACCATATACGCCAGCTAGAGGTTTTCCATAAAAGCTGTCTGCGTGCAATCTGTGGAGTTGAGCTTCAAGATAGGACATCTAACGTAGACCTGTTTAACAGGTGTACAGCTTTAAATATAACAAATAAAGCCCTATTTTTCTTTTTTTTTAAATTTAAAAAAAAAAAAAATTAAAAATAAATATAAATAATAATAATCTTTACCTATCATAATTTTACACAAACCCCACCACACGTATATACATACATGCGAGGAAATATTTTCCAGCTGGAAAATACATATGACATGTACACATCAACGAGACATTTCCGTTACACTTCCAATGTTTAGATTTCAACATTTCAACATACAAATGCGTATGTATAGATATAACACCACCCGTATACATACATGTGTCATAGCCGAAGCTGCCCACATATGTTTATATATGTATGAGTCCCGACGGACGACCAAGTGTGTATATGTGTCTGCATACATCGATGTTTGCGTTAGTACGATGAATGAAAAACGACGAAATTTCCCCCACCACTTCCACAATAACACCAATACACGCAATCTACATAAACCCAAATTTTTTAAAACATTAATCAGTTTGTCTGACGATCGCTAAAGCGTGAAACCCAGGGTCACAAACTCACATCTATCCAACCAAATATGTTAGCTCTATCTCTGATATTGAGCGCTTTCTAATAAGTACCGCGCATATAATATATAAATAATTATACATATATATATTTGTTTATATTTATATACACTTTTCACATATATTTCGCACCCCCACCCAACGGGTTGAGCACTCGCGCTATTCTTTTAATGAAAATGGATAAATTTGACCTACGATACTCACTGAAAAACATCCCCATACCTACCCAAGCTTCATACAAACTCCAACTAACAGAGAAAATCGAAAGTTTAATAAGACAAATGAAATGGAAGGCATATTTCTACCTCAACGACCAAAAAAACCAAATAACTGAAAAACCCGAGACATTCAACTTTAATACAAAAAAGTGTCCACCAATATGCAAGAAAATGTTAAAATTCGAAGAGGACATGATAAATATAGTTAGAACTTTGAAATTCAAAAAGACACTTGGACAATTTCAGAAAAAATCATAGACGACAGGAAAAAAAATAATCAACTCCAACAAGGTATTCATTTTGGCTGACAAAACCACAAACATATATACTATAGAACCTACAGCCTACAATCAACTCTTAACCAACAAAATTACACAACTATACAAAAAACAAACATGAACACAATAGACATCATAAACCAAGAAGCCAAAAACATAGCCACCAAATTGAATATAGATGAAAGAGTAAACAAACTAGCTGAACATCATGCTTTCATCACGGCAAAGGACCACAAAGCCAGCTTCATAGAAAAACCCACACTCAGACTAATCAACCCGGCGAAGAGCGAGATAGGAAAAATTAGTAAGAAGATCCTAGAAAACATCAACACCACCCTAAGAGAAAAAATAGGTCTCAACCAGTGGAAGAACACCAAAGCCGGCATAGAGTGGTTTAAAACGATAGACAACAAGAATAAATCCACTTTCATCTAATTTGACATTGTGGATTTTTATCCTTCCATTACAGACAGCATATTAAATGAAGCCATACAACTGGCACAGCTAAATGTAAAACTCACGGACGGTGATATAAAAATAATCAAGCATTGCCGCAAATCCCTGCTGTTCCACAACAATGAACCATGGGCAAAGAAACAAAACCACAACCTGTTTGACGTAACAGTGGGCAGCTACGATGGAGCAGAAATATGCGAATTATTAGGCATACTCATCCTATCATACCAGGCCAGAATCCTGGAGAGAAATGACACAGGATTATACAGAGATGACGGTCTTATCTTAATAAGGGAATCCAATGGCCCCAAAGTAGACAAATTCAGGAAGAAAATAGTGAACGCCCTAAAAAAACATTTGATTCAAAATAGAGATAAATACAGGCACAACAATAGTAAACTTCCTTGACGTCACTCTTAACCTGATCAACAACACGTATGAACCATACAAAAAAGAAAATGACACCCCAACTTACGTACACACATCCTCTAACCATCCACCTTCTATCATCAAACAAATACCAAAATCAATCAGCCGCAGACTATCTGAGAACTCATCTAACATACACATTTTCAATAGTAAAAAAGCACCATACAACGAAGCACTAAAAGCAAGTGGTTACACACAACAACTACAATATATACCTCCACAGCCAAAACGCAGAAACAGAAAGAGAAGCATTATCTGGTTTAATCCACCATATAACAAAACTGTTAAAACGAAACCATAGACATGTTGTCACTTATGTCAGTTCCATCTTAGTTCAATAACATCGGGCATGACATTTTAATGGAATGACTATTATGTTTATTATGTTTATCTCTATATGCATCATTGTGTATGTTTATGTGATGCGCTATGCATTTATATATATATATATATATATATATATAGAGAGAGAGAGAGAGAGAGATTTATTTTTTTTTTATTTAGTTAGTTATTTTGGGCACTCGCATCGGGTTTTTTTCTTTGGGCCTTGAACTCGTATTCTGGACGATTATTTTCGGTTAACGTACATGTTCTGGTTCTTTCTTTTTTATACATTTTTCCCTTTTGTATTGGCATCTTTATTTGCAAATCAATACACCGAAGGTTTTCCGAGCGAGTATAATTTCTTATACTTATAAGATTTCTATTAATAATAATAATAATAATATTAATAATATATATATATATATATATATATGTGTGTGTGTGTGTGTGTGTGTGTGTGTGTGTGTGTGTGTGCATGTATGTATGTATGTATTGTTGTAACCTAGGGAAGGTTAGTGAACAAAATAATCAAACGAAGGTTTGTAATGAACGATAATACTTAGGACAAGAACAACACATACAAGATTCGTCAGCGGCGCGTAGAATCGACTGCTAGAAGTGAGTCAAGTGAATTTCAAAATGAATCACTAAATGCAGGATATCTACCAACCGCCCCACGCGGACAGAATTGGCACAAGCCCGAATTTAATCTGGGGTATCCGAGCCCGTAGGCTCGGACGCAAATTCCCCGTAGACCCCGTATAAAACGGAGTCAGGTAGCTGTTTCCCGAGACGAGACTTTGCCCCTCGACATAGCCCCCTCTGGGGATCCTCTCTTACCGGAGACGGAGAGTTTGACCAGCACAGCTGGAGACGAATCTCTAATCACAGACCAACATACAGTATTTACTACTGTATTCATGTGAATGGGGACATACCCATTATCGTTCGTAGGCATGCTACAAAACCAATTTATAGTCCACTTCTGGTTTCTTATCAAGTGATGGTGTTGATTGTGAAAAAAAAGGTTTTCAAGCGTTCAGAACGAAACACTATCCCTTATAGGGGGAATATTTTTCATGTAAGATATGACCAATTAAATTACAAGTAAATGGTAATTCAAATAACGCGACAACGGGCCCTAGATACAAATTATTAATGCTTTAAAATTAATATTAGATTATATAGGAAATCAGGATAACTAATTAATCTCCAATTTATTATGCAATTAAAAAATAAAACTTATGAATATTAAACTCGAAATATAACCATGCTTCAAGTTTAAAAATTTACAAAATTATTCAAAGAAAAAAATATGGAAGAAAATATGCCTAAATTTTCATGTTTTGTTCTTAGTTCTGACCTTATGTTAAGTTTTCCGTCCGAATCTGAGCAGAAGTAAGAGGTGCTATATATGGCTACAAAATTAGTTACATTGACAGAGTTGTGATTAGTGATTTAGTGGACGAGGGAGAAAGGTTTATTGGTGACAAGACAGACGGAATCACGTCATAATACATAAACACGTATGTGTGTGTCTGTATATATATATATAAAGAATGTATAAACAAAAAAAGGCCTTAAAGCATATATATACATATATATATATATATCGCTTCAGCACTCATAAACAAACCATACATTGAAACAATCCTTATTCCCCCATAGCTGAACACTTTAATCAATCAGGACACTCATTAGAAAACTGTAAATGTTTATTGATAGATTCTGATTTCAGTTCCACATACACACGCAGAAGAAAAAAAGAAAAATACTGGATTTTAAAATTAAATACATATAAACTAGGGTTAAATAAAGACTTGGGTATTTTAAATCTTTATAAATATTTCAATAGTTAAACATTTTTTTTAGATATTGTTTAAATTTTTTTTAAACAATATCTAAAATATTATTACAGTTAGATTTACGTTAAAAATATTCGAACACAGTGGCGTTCCATAACACGTGACGTCCGCATCTCGCGACGGACGCTACTTGTAAACAAACCTCTAAAAACAGTTATTTCTGAAGAAAGATCGAGTTCGATCTGAAATATCAAATATAAATAAATACTTTCATAAAAAAACATTATTATTTTTTTTAATTTGCAACTTTTTTTAGTTGTTATATATATATATATATATATATATATGGTAGGTTTGTCTGGCTCACTAGGTTTATCTATCTATCTATCTATCTATCTATCTATATATATATATATATATATATATATATATATATATATTTTAAGCATTTCACCCCAAGCAAGGCAGGAAGACACTAGGACGCAAGGGGTTACAGAAAAGCTAGAGCAAGATCAGATAAGAGTGATAGAAGAAAGGATGAGGGTAGTGGATAGATCAAGGCAACTGGAGATGTCGATTGACATTACACTTGAATAGCTGGAGATTATAGCTCACAGGGAAGCAGGAATAGGGAAGGGAGTTCCACAGGCGAGAGGTGCGAGACATGAAGCTATTGGAGTAGAAGAGACGGCTACATTTAGGAGTTTCGACAGTGAAGGGGTGAGAGCTTGATGCCAGCCTCGTATGGCGCTTGAACTCATGACGTCTGGGAACGTATATATATATATATATATATATATATATATATCTGTATGTAGGTATCGGTATATACGTATATGCATACATAAATACATCTGTATGTAAGTATGTCTTGATATGTATATATGTGTGTGTATATATATATATATATATATATATATATATATGTGTGTGTTTGTGTGTGTGTGTGCGTATGTTTATATATTTGTATATTGATTTTCCATGTTTGTACTATTTCGATGGGTAGTTACATGGTTGAATCTTGATGAGTCTATTTGTCATTCGTACATTTGCGTGCTCATATATTCCATCATATTTACATCAGAGATGTTTCGACTAGAAGACGCCCAGCCAATCGGTATGATTTCTCATCTTCAGTATAGGCGCTGCTTTCCCAGCCTATCCATTTGCTCAAGCACAGTTGTTTGTTTTCCACACCAACAGAACCGAACTCCGGTTTTTAATGCAAGTGTGCCGAGAGGACCTTAGAAACAGTTCTAATATATAATAAAGGCCATGTACATATGGAATAGCTTTTGAAATTAAAACATATAAATCGATGATAGTGAGGAAAATCGTAAAATAGTGGTAACAGAATATATATATATATATATATATACAGTGAGAGAGAGAGAGAGAGAGAGACAGACAGACAGACAGACAGACAGACATTTTTTTTTATTTAGTTGTTTTGGGTACTCGCATCGGTTTTTTTTTCTTTGGGCCTTGACCTCGTATGCTGGACGATTATTTTCGGCTAACGTACATGTTTATGGTTCTTTCTTTTTATACCTTTTTTCCCATTTGTATTTGCTTCTTTATTTGCAAATCAATACACCGAAAGGTTTTCTGAGCGAGTATAGTTTCTTATTAATAATAATAATAATAATATATATATATATATATATATATATATATATATATATATATATATATATATATATATATATATATATATGGTTGTCATTTCAGATGTGCCCTTTTTCTATATCACTTTTCGAACACGGCTAGAGACGTCAGTCAGTCCTGGCATTTAATCCATAGCGGGGAAACGCATTTCGTCTGTTTTGTTTTGTTTTATATTTATTTTAACATGAAACTGTTGGTTACTTTCGGATTCAGTCAAAAAACACATTTCTTTGCGTTATGATCTGCGAAATTCTTTGGTGTCCTGGGAATGACA
>CAHIKZ030004191.1:1462500-1497500 GCA_903632075.3 Acanthosepion pharaonis
GCCTCCCTAATGAAAGAAGTCAAAAACTTATCACAAGTCCTATGTACCATCTCAAATTTTGTTCAAAGTTGAACTATCTAGATGTAGCCGTAAGTTCTATGCAAACAGTTTCTTTCTCGCACTCCTCAACTGTGGAACTCACTTCCGACTTCATGCATTCCAGCCAACTTCAATCTGAAAAAAGAAAATAAATGCAATGTCAATAGCTATCTGTTCTCCTCCTGATTACTCTTTTTTTCTTCCTGTTCATTATTAATGTTTCTTTTCCTAATTTTTGTACACCTTGTAACTACCTGTGTCTTAGTGGCTTATATATATATATATATATATATATATATATATATATATATATATTGAACATTGAAGTCAACACTCAAACTAGACGGAATAGACGATTGTCCCTGACGATTGCGTCTAGCATGAAACAGCCTGTCGCCTCTGAGTGTTGCCTTCAATGTTTACTTTTATATTTATATTTACATACGCTCTATCTCTGATATTGAGCACTTTATCCCATAAATATAGCACACCTTACAACTATATTTCTTCACATATATATATATATATATATATATATATATATATATATATATATATATTTCAAGCATATCTAATTGAATAAGTTACAAATGTTATGTGTGCTTATTTTGATCATAATCCTTTCATAACATTTGTAACTTATTCAGTCAGACATGCTTGAACGAGATTTCGCTGCCTAAATACACAAAAGTATATGTGTGTGTGTGTGTATATATGTGTGTGTGTGTGGATAAACGGATAAATTTCTACGTATGTAGAAAAGACAAAATTCAGTCAATATCCCGTTCACATTCTTTTAGACAAAATTCAATTAGGCTCGTACGCCTCGACGAATGGTTTGGCTAAACGAACAAATTGAATAACCATCGGATTTTTCTGAAGAAAATCGAATTCTCGTAACGAGCCGAAATTTGGACAACAACTCGCGAGATGAGTGCATTTAAGTAACGAGAAGTTTTCTCAACGCAGATTTCTTTTGCATAATTACAGATTTCTAGACATAATCTGTAAATGTACTTTGGTCATATTTTGTATTTAAAATGATGATATTTTTCACAATGATTATTCTTTCTTTTTAAGCTAAAAGCATAAACATGGAGCGATACAATCAAATGAGAATATCAATAACTGTAGAAAGTGAGAAAGAAATACTGTTAATAATAATCAAGAGTTGTCTCCCCTTGTTTTGTTGGTTTCTTCCTTGAGAGTGCTATTTCTGTTTACTGGGACTATAAAAGGACACTATACACGAACTTTGTATTCTCAGTTCAATAAACTTTCTTAAAGCCTACACCTGTGTACTTTTGTCATTACAAATACTATCTAAATAGTGGAACACATATTAGCAATCATAATGTGGAGAACAAACCCTGAATATTCACCTATCATGATAGATGCTTGTTCCCTCAAGGAAAGTCCTTATCTTGAAGGCTATTGGGAGTAAAGCTCTCCCTGGAGTTTGTGGAACACATATTCGATCTATTGCTGGAAATGGTTGGTTTATTTTACCAATCCAGCAGGTATTTGACTCTCCCTGCTACAGTCTATATTTACAGGAGCCAAAGTAGACCAAAAATGAAGTATTGCTGTCATAGCTTGCCTGTCTTGATAGAGTACCCGACCTTAGCGGGTAAATAATTTACAACCCATTTTACGTTTTCGCTGGCCTTTTCAACTGGCACCCGCCGTGCCACGTACACAAGAGTGAATCATCCCCATTGCCTTTCATATTACTATAGTAAGAAGTGAGTCCAGCTTATTTCCAAGAATTGCTGTTTTGTGAAACAAACTCCTCGCAAGATATTTTCCCATTCACTACAATATTGACCTCTTCAAGTCTAGGGTTAAGAGTTACCTTTCTTGAATAATCTCATAAATTTTGATACTTGCCATTTCTTACGCTCATACACCACCACAGAGTAACCCTCGGGCTTGAGTGGCTCCTGGGCCTTTTATTGGGTAAAGATTAGTAGGTACTACTATCATTAGTAGGTACTACTATAGCATGATATCTACCGTCCATTTTCTACCATATTATTATTTTTAAATTTTTTTTTAAGAGTTTCACCCCAAGCAAGGCGGGAAGCCACTAGCACGCAAGGGGTTACAGAGAGTTGGAGCGAGAGCAAATAGGAGTGATAGAGGAAAGAATGAAGAGGAGGATAGGGGATAGATCAAGGCATCTGGAGACGTCGATTGATTACATTTGAATAGTTGGAGATTATACTATCAGGGAAACAGGAAAAGTGCAGGGAGTTCCACAGGTGAAAAGTGCGAGACAAGAAGCTATTGGAGTAGAAGAGACGGCTACATTTAACAGTTTTGACAGTGAAAAGGTGTGAGCGAGATGCCAGCCTAGTTGAACGCTGAAATTCATGAAGTCTGGGAATCAGCGAAAGCAGCTCATCGAAGCAGTTACCATGAAAGTATTTGTAAAAAAGACAGAGGGAGGCGACGGTATATCTATTATATATTTTCTGTTATGATATATTTACCAACTGTTCGAATTATTAAATATGTTATGGTTACAGTTAGGGTTAGGGTTAGTTTGGTTTGGTTTGTTTTACGGTATATCAACCTCAATGGGTCATTTAACTTTTGTTTTACCTGGTAATATATTTGTTTTGTCAAAAAATTATTTCTGGGAAATATTTTTCCTCAAAATTGTATAGCTGGTAATATTATTTTGTTCAAAAACGTACTGCTGGCAATAGTTTTTTTGTTTTTTCAAAAACGTATTGCTGGCAATGTTTTTTTTTTCAAAAACGTATTGCTGGCAATATTTTTTTTTTCAAAAACGTATTGCTGGCAATGTTTTTTTTTTCAAAAACGTATTGCTGGCAATATTTTTTTTTTCAAAAACGTATTGCTGGCAATGTTTTTTTTTTCAAAAACGTATTGCTGGCAACGTTTTTTTTTTCAAAAACGTATTGCTGGCAATATTTTTTTTTCAAAAACGTATTGCTGATAATAATTTTTTTTCTTCAAAAATTTATTTCGGGTAATAATTTTTTACAAAGAATTTCTGGTGTTAAAATGTATTTTTACACTTTCAAAATGCTTTTTACCTCAGTTTCGGGGTTAACTATTTGCCCATAGCTGGGACCCTAACAGGTGCTACCACCCCGGATTAGGGTGGTCCTGGGAACACCAGCAATTAAGAGGTGGTTCCACTCTCCTCAAAGCCTCTTGATCAGAAGCCTTGCTGTTGGACATAGTTTATCATCTTACCCTGGACGCGGATGTAGTTTATCGTCATACCAAGGTCGAGGGTTAGATTTAGGCGGGGTTAGGTTTAGGGTTACAATTAAAGACAGTGGACAGTGAACTGGTTATGTATTAAAAATCATTAACAATTTTTTATACAACAAAAATAAAAAAGTATCAAATAATAATTTTATTTGTTTGTAAACTAATTTGATGCCAGTAATAAAGGAGTAAAGAGGTCATCGATTTTTCTAAGCATTTTTCAGTTTCGGTATTTATTTATTTATTTATTTATTTGTTCTGCATACAGACACACACACACACACACACACACACACACACATATATATATATATATATATATATATATATATATATATATATAGCCGTTTTCTCTAAAACTACATGGTTTCTCACATGTTCGATCCATGGTATCCCTAGCATTCTCCTGTAGGATCACATTATTATTGCTTCAAGTCTCTTCTTCATCTTTGAGAAGATTGGCCAGAACTCACTGCCATAAAGGAGCACAGAAATCACTTAACATTTCACTACTCTTTTCCATGTTTCTATCCAAATTTTTCTATTTCTTCGTACTCTGCTTAGCATTTGCAAGGCATCTTTGGTTATCCAAATTCGCCTTCTGTTTTTCATGTCGGACTTTCCGTTCTTGCTGCTAAAATACATAAATATTTTAAAGTTTCAAAGAGACACACTTAAAAAAAATACCATCTTTTTTGATGCGTAACGAAGTCTTGCACCATTGATTTTGAAGAACCAAAATTAAACAAGAACAAAAATTTAAATATCTGGGATGTGTTTTAACAGAAAATGGAAATTGCGACACTGAAAGGGGAAATGGCATTAAGATAGACAAAAATGTATTATAAAAATTAAGCAGAGTATTAAGAAACAGAAAAAATCATTATAAAGAAAGAAAAGGGGTACTGGACTGTCATGTAATAACAGATATCAATGACAATGCATGCTGAACAATCACCTCAGAGAATCATGTGGTGCTACAGGAATGTTGCATGGTAGGGGTGGTCACATCTCGTTATTTCTCAGACGGCGACGCTAATTATTTTGGTTCAGCATGAGAGATTTCAATCACAACCAAACTACATATATGCAAAGAATATATATATATATATATATATATATATATATATATATATATATATATATATATATATATATATATATATGTGTGTGTGTGTGTGTGTTTTAATTAATTAATATTAATACATTTTATGTTTATACATTCTTTTTATAGATAAAATGTTTAAGTAAATGCTCTGTTTATAATAAACAGTATTAAACAACATTTACCGGCCTAAATGTTCAAGAAATTTTCACAGGTAATATTCGTCCTCCGACAGGATTCGAACCGGTATCCTATACGGAACCATCATTTAGCTTGACGTGCCTTTCGTCCATGTCATAATGTCTGACGTCATTTGTTTACATTTGATACGACATGAACAGACATGAATGTACGTGATAGATTTATGGAAGATTGAAGTTTAAATACAGTAAATTCGACTTTGTTAACCGAAACGCTCCTCTGTGGCCAAATTGGTAAAGGCACATCAAGCAAATTTACGGTTCCGCATAGGATACAGGTTCGAATCCTTCAGGCCGGTAAATGTTGTTTAATACAGTTTATTATAAACATAGAATTGACGTAAATATTTGTATCTATAAAAAGAATGTATAAACATTAAAATGTCTCCGGTTGAGTGCCATTTGTTTACACGCGCAAAAGCAATATGATAGATTTAGCTGTTTCATTCTGTCAAATAAAGATAGCTTAGTGGTAGAAACTCTGACTGATACCAGATCGGTTGGGTTGTGATCCGGTCTTGAGGCATTTGGATGTCTAGTCGCACTGAATAGCTGTGATACAACGAAATAGTTCTGTCTGTGAATGATATACATACATATATATATATATATATATATATATATATATATATATATATATATATATAAATGTGTGTGTTTGTATCAAACAATATATATAACATATATATATATATATATATATATATATATACACACATCTTTTTATGTATGTTAGTGTAATTAAAATGTTAAAAAAAGAAAATAAAAACGATCTTGTAAAAATTCATTACTCTTCTTTCTTGTTTTTCTTAAGGCGATATTTTTATCTATATATCTTTTTTCTAAAAGCAATTACAATCTTTTCCAATTAAAAAATGTCTTAGTTTGATTGAATTTTTAATTTTAAGTTTCGAGACAGATTTTCGGGAAATGGGTATCGTTTTGAAAAAAAGAAAAAGAAAAGAATAATTGGTGTTTTATATTCTCCAATGTCTCCTGCTTTTAACTATTCTAAATATGAAAATAGTCAAAATCGAATTTCTGGAAATTTCCTTAAGTAAGGGGTGGTAACAGATGTTATATATATATATATGTATATTTCTACTAAGATTTTCTGCAAAAATGTTTCAAAACTAATTTCACTCACTTGGGAATAAGTCGTGAAAGTTTTATTAAAACCATACAATTATTTGACTTTCTTTTTCAAGAACATCCAAATCAATGTATGTTTTTACTACAAAAAGTCGCTAAAATTTCCTATACTAATATTTACATTAAATCAATTGGTAGCAATTGATTTAATGTAAATATTAGTATGCAGTTAAGATATTCGGTTCGATATTTCGTGCTAATCAATTCTTTTTGCCAGAATCTATCTCGCAGATTTTTATCTCTACCATTCGTTCGTACCTCGAATATTGCGGTCACTTCTAGTCGAGAGATTCTTAACAAAATCAAACGAAGAATCTGCAAAATTATCGGTCCTAACTTGGCATCTCAACTTCACTCACTTTCTTGCCGCCGTAACATTGCTTCATTTTGCGTCTTCTTTGAATATTTTCAGGGTAATTCTTCTGATTCGCTTTTCGCCTGGGTGTCACAATTTCACGATTAAACACAGTACTAGACTAGTAAAGGCGTAAGAGCCGCTAGGATCCAAGGGGTTACTGAGAGTGAAAAAAACAAAAAGGACAATAAAAGAACGGTTTTTAGGAGGCAGAAGATGACGACTGATATATTGAATTTATATATATATATTTTTAAATCTTAGTTGATAGGAAAGCGAGCAGTCGGAATCGAGTTCTTCAATAATAACTATGGGAGAAGAAAATATTAGGTGGTCATTGTTAAATGTCACCAGTGAAATCGAGAAGTAGCTGCCATCTAGTTCTACGCTTAAAATCGTAAAGTCGGTATAATAAATGGGAAGTCCATCAGAATAAATATCTCAAGAATATTTATAGAGGAAGCAAAGGGGAGTTAAGTTACGGCTGTGTGAAAGTGGCTTCAGCTGAGGTGCTAGAGATTCTTCTTTGTTCGTGTATATATATATATATATATATAAAGAACGAACTCTCTCTCTCTCTCTCTCTCTCTCTATATATATATATATATATATATATATATATATATATATATATATATATATATATATACGAACAAAGGAAAATCTCTGGCACCTCGGCTGAAGGCACTTTCACACAGCCGTAACTTTAACTATATATATATATATATATATATATATATATATATATATATATATATATATATATATATATATATATATATATGTATACTTATATATATACACAACACTATACACACACATGCATATATATATATATATATATATATATATATATATAACTATAGGATTGTTGTATACGGAATAAATTTCAGCACCATCACTTGATAAGACAACAAAATTGTTGAAAAACAAACTATTTTGGCTATTTTAATTTTTAGTGATTTATAAATTATATTTTTATATATATATAATATTTATATATATATATAAATATATATATATATATATATATATATATATATATATATATATATATATATATTATGAAAACACGAAACCTTAAAAATCTATGAGATTATATCTATTTCACTGAGGTCGGAAAATTGACCTCAGATCTTCAATTCTCTTATTACGACATCTGAAGTGTTGAGGTCTATTTATTTTTGATGAGTAATGAATTTTTACAAGGTGTTTTTTTTTCTATATTTCTTACATTTTAATTAGATTAACTTATTAAGTTTTAAATATTTTGTAATCTTTTAAAATTCTGACTTAATTTGTCATTTGGGACAATAAATTGAAATTAAGTGAAAACTATACTTACTAATGTTAAAAATTTTAGTACTAATCATAACACACCAACATGTTTAAAAGAATTTTGATTTTTTTTTTAATGTTTATAAATGTGACGTTTTTCTATATACGGTCGACCATACACGACATTATCAATTGGTCATCAAACTGTCGAAGCCGTGAACGACTTTAAAATAGCCACTCTGGTACAATGATATATTTCTGCGATATTTTAAGCATCAATAAATAATCGCTGTTTCAAATCTGATTAATTATGCTTTAAATCAGCTAATATTCCTCAAATAAATATTCAGAAAAGTATATTTTATTTTTGAAAGATTTTTTTTTATAAAGAGAATTACATTGTGATGAAAGATGACTAAAAAGGGCGTTAATCAGCTATTTTTGGAAAAAACTTCTATTCAAATTAAATTAGTTCTAAATTAATTTTTGAAATACTGCAAAGTATTTTGCTTAGTGAAAATATTAAATCTTATCTATTAACTTGAAATAAAAAACAAAATTAAAATAAAAGCTTCATTTTTCATTTTAAAAAATTCATTTGAAAACTTAGGTATCGTTATTTTTTTATTTTTGGAGTAGCTACATTTATATGTAGATTATTTGTACAATTGTTCTGGGAAATACAAAAATACTCATTTTACATGCAAAGCTAGCAACAAGAAAATGAAAATTAGGAAGGAAGTCTGTCTAAGAATAGAACAGTGGGTGGAAAATGTATTAAACATGCATAAAAATAATCACAACTTTGATCTAAAAGAACGCCATATTTATTAAAATAGTAAATAACTTGCTTAGAATGAAAGTTCCTGACAATGCCGCTATTGAATCATGACAAAATGTTAACCTGCGATCCGGAATTAAAAGAAAACGGTTACATCAAAACTAAAAAAATATTACTTAAAATGAATAGATATATACAAAATTTTTCAAATTAAAACAAAATGATAAGTCGATTAATAAAACTAAATAAATATGAAATAACCAACAGAAAATAAAATCATTTACTTACTTTCGTTAATTGGGCATTAAATTATATCACTTAGCATCATCCATAGTTTAATTTTACATTTTCTTAACCTGTAAAATATTTTTCAGTGTTCTCAAATAGAACATTTTTGAAAACGTAAAGATATATTTAATTCTCTTTGATTAAATAACTGTTGCAAATAAAATTTATTTAACGTAAAATCCAAGAAGAGACAAAATAAATTAAGCAAAACCAAAGGATATATTTTATATATATATATATATATATATATATATATACTTTAAAAATCAGAAGGTCAGTTGAATCTTCTTTAAACGAAATCTTAATGCTTAAAGCGTTAAGAGGCATTTTCGAAAAAAATGCCTGAGGAGACCGTAAATTTGAAACCCGCAACGGAGACTGATGGCGTTAAAATCTACATGTTATTTTTACTTTTACACTTTTTCTTCCTAACTTTTAGTTACTGGGTATGATTCAATTGTGACCATTAACTATATATATATATATATATATTTATATTTATATATATATATATTTTATGTATATTTTAGCTTGCTGTTGCGATCATCAAAAAGCTGGTTCATTTGTAAAAATTGGATCTATATGTTTGTTTGAATATGGTGGAAGGAGGAATTTAAGATGTAACCGGGATACCCTGGTGACATAAATACAGACGATCTAATTTAAAAGATCAAACAAGAGGGAGGAAGGAACGTTTATAAAAATGGGAGAGAGAACATTGTATAAATTTATATATCCTTTCCGGTTACATCTTTTAATGTATTAGACATCCGACAACAAAATTTCTCTCATTAAATGTTTTAGTCACCTTTTTTAAAACTTAATGTTAAATTTTAATAAAATATCTGTATGTTCCCTGTCTTTTTAACATAGTAGCAAATTTTATTTTTAGTCCTGGAGTTGTTTTTTTCTGTTTTTTTTTTTTGAATTTGTAGATCTGATGAATGAAAATGGAATAAGTTATGAACATGGAATTTAGTGTTTAAGCCTTTTTATTATATATATATATATATATATATATATATATATATAAAGTGGAAAATGTACTACATATGCAAAATATATATAAAAAAGATATAAAAATTTGTATATTTGTTGTTTTTCCAAGAGGAAGAATCCAGATAGAACTCAATGTCCAGGTTTAAGGATATAATAAAAATTAAACACTCAATTCCATGGTCATAATTTATTCCATTGGAATCGTAAATACGATCTGGCTGACCTGATATAAACTATATATATTTATTATATATATATATATTAACATTCTGTTTCTTTATCTTTTTTTTTTTGGTATTTATCTATATATCTCATTTATTCTTGGTTGAAAATCATGTCCCTCTTATTATTTAAATCTATTTTGTCTGGATCTATTTTGATCTATCAATCTTTTGTCTGTTCAAATCTATTTGTGTTTTTACCTCAGTTTGTTTGGAATATCTCATTTGTATCCTCTAAGTCTAAATCCATGTTTTACGTTTCCCAGTGTTGCAGTAAAATTCCCAAATGGAATTTCTCTCTCTCTCTTCTCTCTCTCATTATGTCTATATTGTTAATATATATATATATATATATAAATTTTGAGATAGATAAATATTTCAATCCATTCTATTTATATATCTGTCCAATGTGTTAACGGAATATAATATCAGTTCGTATGTCATCTCAAGGTTTAATGTTGCCAGAAAATTCATTTATTTAACGGAGTCACTTTGTTTGTTTTCATCTGTTTTCAGAATAAAATTCATACTGTTAAGAATATTGAATCTCTGATTACAAACAAACAAATTTCTTCTTGCAGGCCAATCAATTTTCCCAAAACTGTAAACCTTGAGATGACATCCGAATATTTTGATATAATTATACATTGGTGAATGCCGACAGCAATATATAAATGTTAGATAAATGTGTTCTTTTGCAATCGATTAACAATATATATATAATATATATATATATATATATATTATTTGCGAATTTGAATGAACACTGGTAAACGCAAAAAATTATGACTATATAGGATGCAAATCATATATTCCAACAAATGACATACAAAAATATAACGTATATTTGCACATATGAACAAAATCGGATCAAAACGACCAAAACAGATTTCACAATAAGGTGTGAAATTAATTTTTAAACCAATGAAAGGAGACAGATTAGATAAACCAAAAAAAAAAAAAAAGATAACGAGCCAGAAAAAGATCAACAATAAATATAAGTTTTCAAGAGATGGACATGATCAGGTCAGTCAGAGAAAAAAAATCACAGAAGATTGATAGATAAATTTCATCAGACCAAAATATACAAAGAGAGACAACAACAAAACAACAAATTTATATATATATAAAACAATATATATATAATTTTTAGGTTTTATGATTTATTCCTCATTCGATTCAATGGAATAAACTTAAATGGATAATTAGTGTTTTTTCCTTTTTTTATATCCTATACAAAACAAAAGAAACAGACATTATGGATTCTCCTCTGGAAAATTTTTCTGAAAATATACAGACATTTTTTCAAAATCTTTTTTTTATATATTTAAAAACATATGTATCTATTTTTACCCTATTTACAAGATAATAAATATCTATCTATCTATATATATATAAATATATATATATATATTTCTTCTTAAATTTGCGTAAAATTTTTAAACACTAATATTCCATGTTCAAATTTATTCCATTGTCAATAAATACAATCCAATTCATCAATCTAAAAATTCAAAAAACATATAACTAGAAAAACAAATCCAGGACTAAAAAAAAAAATTAGAGTACACTAACCCTTAACTAAAAGTTGGGACGAATGTTCTCCTTAAAGAGAACAGATGAGTGAGGTGGCCATAAAGTTTATCAGCGGAGGTTCAAAATTTGAGTGAAAATTCTGGCTAAAGAGAAAAATGGAATGTTTCGGATGTCTATTACATTAAAGATGTAAAGGGGAAAGGATATAAAGTTTTAAGTTCCCCAAAAATGTCTTTGGTACCCTTTTTCTTATCTTCTCCTTTCCGTTAACTTCTTCTTATCTTTATTTAATCATTGAAAATTGTGCCTGTATGTCAATGAAAATAGAATCCTTTACGAATCATCGAAAATGTTCCCGACCATATTCAAACAAAAAATAGATCCAATTTTTCCGAAATAAACCAGTTTTTTTGATCTTTCGAAATTTCGTGAAACTTGAGATGTATCAATCGCTAATAGCGACCTTTATATATATATATATATATATATATATATATATATATATATAAATATATATATATCCCAATATATATATAGTTAATGAATCTGAACGTTTTCGCATCCATAAGAGGATAAACTGTAGTCCTTGGTAAAAGTTAAACTTCAATACGTCCTGGGTATGACGAAAGTATAAAAGTAAAAAAATAACGTGTTAAACTTCCGCGTCCTTAAAATGACGATTCAGTTCATCCCGTTGGCTAAGACGTTAAAATACATCCACGTCCTATAAGATATAAATATATATATATATATATATATATATATATATATATATCCTTTCTTAATTAATTTATTCCCAGGTTCTCTAATGGGTTTTATTAAAGGTTCCCAAATATGGGCAAATTTTATTTGCAAACAGGTCTTAAAAAGAGAATTAAAATAGGTTTTACGTTTTCAAAATAATATTTTGAGGAAAAGTTATTAAGCAATACACACGTACCAGAAAATATATTTTGGAAAAAAATATTATGGATGATTTTGAAGGATATAATTTAATGCCCAATTAACATTTTTGAAGTAAAAAATTTTATTCTTATTTTTGAAAAAATATCAGTTAAAAATATTTATTTATTTTATTAAAGCGAATTTTTGAACCTTTCAATTTGACATCTCACCATTCACTATTTTGACGGGATGTGTAATTTTGTTAACTTTTTAAAAGTTAATAAAATTACACATCCCGTCAAAATAGTGCAATGAATGCAGTTCTTTGGAAAGGAATATGTCTACGGTAAGCACTGTTAAACTCGAAATAGTAGAAATGTTTTTTTTAAAAACTCAATGGATGTAAAAATGGCAAATATCAGGAAATATTGGTTTTTGAAAAAAAAAGGTGAATGCAGCTAATTACAGATATGGAACTTTAATCTAGACAATCCACGTTCAGCTTCTGTCGCTTTACCTATTGTCCGTTATTGCCAAAAGCGAATTCATGTTCACTTAATTAGCATTACGTTCTACAGCCTCTCCAGATATTAAACTAATAGAAAACATGTGACTTATCATTAAAAGAGATGTATGCAAGAATTAAAAACGGTATTTTTGCAAAGATCTTTAGGAAGAAATAAAAACTACTAAATGAAAAAACCGAAACAGAAAAAATATTTTTTTATTTCAAAAGTCAATGGTTGTAAGTGCTGTATGATCGTAAATGTGAATGTACCGCTACCTGAAATAATAAGATCGTAATTGACTTCCGTATATAAGATATTACATTTAACAAATATATGTTTCTATAGCCTATATTGGTATTCATGTATAGATATATAAGATACTAGCAGCATGGCCCGGCGTTGCCTGTGCTTGATTCAAAAATCGTACGACTTATACAGCAATTTTCTTGCATGAAAAGGAAAAATGGAATGGAGTTTGCGTATCACTGGCTGAGGACTTCAGTGTAGACCACATTTTCAGCTTTTTGCGAGGGTGAATAAAGAAACACATCCTCGCGCCTGCCGACTCGAGAGCAAGCTACGTAAGGTTGGCCGTCTGAGAAGCACTGCTCCTCTCAGTGTACACCAATGACAGACAGCGTTTGTCCTTGGGCCTCCAAACCCTTCAAATGGCTCCTTCACATGGTGACTCCCAATGGCCTCGTCATAAATCCGGTCAGTTTTAGCTAAAAACCGAAATGCGGTTCAGGTGCAATCTGAGCGTATCGGTTTTTGGATTTTATCGATTATCCGCGCTGTTTAGGGGCCCATGGTCATGAAACTTCTGGACAACACTTCTAATGGTAGACTCTAAGAGGGTGTCAAATTTGGTTGAAATGCAATCATTCCTTCTGTAAACAGATCTTTTCGATTATCGATTTTTTCGGAACCTGAGTCCGAACTCAAAAATCGGGCTCCGTCATATCCTTAAGGCAGCCATTTGCAAACTTGGAAACCGCATCCAAATCGGGTGAGAAAGGCGCCCGGGGCGAGGTAACAACGCCCACGACAGACACACAGACAGACAACATGAGAAATATAGATAGTAGATAGATAGTAACATAAATTTACAGATGGCCGATATTAGTGTCTATATATATATATATATATATATATATATATATATATATATATATATATATATATAATTAGGGTTCATAAAAATGTAGAGATATGGGCAGATGGAATAAACGTGTCTCTTTACAAAATTTGAAGAATTTGTGAATCCTTTTTTTTAAATCCTAATATACTGAACTTGAAATTCTTGTTAAAATTTTTACTGCCAATCAGAAAAGGAAAATGACAATAATTTTAATGTATAAATAAAATCGGCAATCCTGTGTGGAACGACCGAATTGTTATTCAGAAATTCTAGTCAGGCTCATTCCATGAAGACTCACTTCACGAAGACTATGCGTCCCTGCGCGGGATTTTGGGACATACTTGATAACGAATATATATATATATATATATATATATATATGAAGAAATATAGACAAGGAGTGCTATACCTATGGGGTAAAAGTGCTCAATATCAGAGATAGTGTGTAAATATAAAAGTGAACATTGAAGTATAAATTTAAGGCGACAGGCTGTTTCATGCTAGACGCAATCGTCAGGCCTGACGATTGCGTCTAACATGAAACAGACTGTCGCCTCTAAGTGTTGACTTCAATGTTATATATATATATATATATATATATATATATATATATATATATATATATATATATATACTGTAATTCCTGATCTATAATACGCCTTCATCCCTAATACGCACCCCTAAAATTGTGTTGAAAGTGTGGGGAAATGCTTCTGCACACGTATAATACTTACCTCTTGTTTGGTAATCAAACCCTATAAATTGTATATCTCCAATTCCGTTACGTCAAGCGATTCCTACTCTTATTCAAGCTGTAATTGAAGATATTTATCAAAATGTCGGATAATCACTATACTGAAAGGAAACGGAAGTACCTATATTGTGACTACTGCGCAAACTCATTAACCTGTTTTGTTCGAGAAAATGTGAAATCTACCAGATCTTTATGTAGTTTTTCTCAATTTATAATTTTTAGAAAAAATGCGTATTACACATAGGGAAAAGGGAGTATATATATATATATATATATATATATATATATATATATATGTGTGGGGGGGGTGTATATATATATATATATATATATATATATATATATATATTTATTTATATTACGAATAATTCTTCTCAGATATGGTGGTAATTCTGTGATAAATTATCCACAGATAAACAATTATAATTTAAGTACTCGTATCATCAAATATATATTAAAATAAATAAATAAGTATAAACACGCGCATAAACGTAACAACAGTATTTGGCCACGTGACTAGACTCATCGGTTCTACGAAACTCACCATTTTTTTCTACCAATCCTGATGATGACTTAAGCAAGTCGAAAGGTTGGACCGTATTCCTTCGAGAATATACTTTGTACAATTTCCTCCTTATCTGAGAATGATTATTCGTACTTTGGAAAAGAGGGTTAGGCTCATTCAGGCTGTCTTGAACAAGAAATATATCTGCTGTAATAGGTTACAGGACACGTGATCGTGATTATTTCGAAAAAAATCATTTTCGCCTTTTACAAGGCCCAAGAATGACACAAGGTGGAGGATTAGACATTAAGAAGATTATGGTAGCTGCTGGAAGATAACGATTAATCCAAGACATGAGCGGTTTAAGACTGTAGTGATAAAGGAAGCATTATCTTGGAGAGGCTTCCACAATGAGGCGATTCGCGAGAAGAGGTTGCTCGACTAGAACTTACGTCTCGGCAGGTGAAGACCAATGGATGAAGGTGACTGGTTACGTGACGGATCCTAGCCACGAAAGTTAGAACTGGTGTCGTTCGTCTGAACACTTTCTCTGGAAATAATGATAGAGCAGTAAGAGGCTTACAAAGTTCTATCTGTGGAAAAAGGTGTTGTAGAGTGGAAGGAAATTAATCGGACATATTTTTTAAACTTATCAAGATTGGAAAGTTTAAAGAGGGTAGGCCCTGCACATGTATAAAGCAGAAGTATTTTATTTTAGGTCTGTTCTGGTTCTTGAAAAGGCAGAAGATAGCAGACGGAGTCAAGTTCTATTGAATTCTTGGCATTCGAGTAAAAATTATCAGTACCTTTGCCGAAAGAAAATGTTTACTTTGTTTTGAAAATCATGCAATAATTCTTTTTCAACTGATCGAAAGAATATTCTTGTGATCATTCTTGACCCTGTTAGTATTTTGAGCAAGTTTTAATTAGATTCAAGCCGAGAAGAATTAAACTGTATAGTGAGTCCTCAATTATTCGCGTTTCAGCATTCGTGGCTTCACATATTCGCGGTTTCACACATTCGCGGATTTTTCTTTGGATCATATGTACTTGTTATTCGCGAAAACCCCGAATAATCGCATGTTTTTCTGAAGAACATATGTACAAATTATTCGCAGAGAACTCCCTTTATTCGCGTATTTTGCCTTTAAAGGAGTGCCCTTTGCCGTGCTGATGTTGCTACATGCCTTACTTCTTGCCTATCTCACACAGCGAATTTTTTCTAATCTCTATATTATAAAATCTGTTACGAAAAAAGAACTAAACAAAATGAACACAAAACGATCAGCTTTAAAAAAGGACTCGTAACTGGAAAAACCGAATGAAAAAAGAATGTTAACAACAAATACTTTTTCAAACCCAACCCAGTTCTGCGGAATCAGAATCAACGTTGAATTTAAGCAAGCGAATGAACCAATTGGAGTAAAGTGCCATGCAGATTAAAATTTTTCCCACCTGTGACAAATGCAGCTATCGAATTTTTTGCATGCTAGCATGCTAGTTAACATTCGTGCCAGTCAGCTGTTGGCTCACACGCTGGCCAGTAGAAACTTCCTGCCTATTCGTGGCAGCCAGCTATTAGCTCTCACTCTGGCCAGTACAAAATGGCCGCAAACGACATGAAAACTGCCGTAGAAGCATGAAAAAATCGATTATTTCCACTATCGATGTGAGTTGGGAAATGTAAAGTCGGTCGTGGCCTTCCCGCTAACTTGGAGCATGTGCATGTAAATTTTGGTACAAATCCGTCAAAAATTGCGGGCGTGCATTCGTTATACACACACACACACGCACACACGCGCGCGCTCGCACACACACACACACATCCTGCCTTTTATAGATAGAGATATTCTTGTATTATATTCCTGTTATTTAAGAGACTTAAAACATATAACAGTCTATTTTTATGGTAAAAATTGGCAGAATTGTAGAGCTTCATTTTAAAAAACTGATATCTCCCGGAAAGCAATGTATTTGTTCGAAGTAGCAAAGTGGATGTTCACTACTGTAACCATGTAGGACAATCTAGAAGGTAACCGTAATGGACTGGTCCTCGTCGTAGTGGTAGGCAATAGGCGTAAGGCAATAGGCGTCGTCCCTGTACCTCCACATCAGTCTGTATTTATGGCTGACACCAGCCAATCATATTACTGTGAGGGGGAACCCAGGTCTATGTATATTCATTACATCAAAAACAAACACAAAAACATGCGTAGAATTTGGGCTTTGTTCTTTGTTAGGGGCTGCGGCTGGAGTCTTAAAAGTGGCTTAAGCTAAGTCTGGGGGTCATCATCACAGTTCTGCTCTTAGAAAATGTTTTAAACTTTATATTTTATGTCTTGTTATACATATTTTATACAGTATTTTCAATGGTTGGTCGATCTATGCGTAATTAAAAACGGTTATTGTACGTATAAAAGATAATTTACGCTAAATGTATGGTCACCAATACTATTTTTCAAAAATGTTTTTAAAAGGGTCTGAAATGCTTCTAAAGTGTTTAGGATGAAATGTTAAGGCATATGGGGTTCTATCAATCAAAAAAGGTACTTATAAACACTTATAGATGGGGTTACAATTATTCGCGGATTCTAACTATTCGCGGCCGGTTCTGGTCCCTAACCTCCGCGAATACAGGGGACTCACTGTATATATCTGACCATTATAAGAAACGTTAAAATTGACGACGTCTGGCAACTTTATTGTCTGGCTTTACCAAATCATTCTGCTTAAAAAATAAAAAATTCATCTTTTCTGCCACCATTTTTTTTCTCTGAATTCATTTGACATAGACTAGGTGTTCCGCGGTAAAGGGTCAAAGTGTAAGAAACATCCATAAACATTTTTATTCACGGAACATAAGTTGATAATATCAGGGGGCACACAAATTAAATTCTGGGGATTTTAGTTTTTAATTAAGGGAAAACAAAATATATTACAAATTCTCTGAAATTTTTAAAGCGTGTTCACCCCAAGCAAGGCAATAAAGCCACTAAGACACAATGGTTTACTGTTTGGGGAAGAACTGGAAAACAGAAAGATTACTAAGGAGCGAGAACAAAAGAGTAATCAGGAGGACAGTAGGTAGTGATTGGCATTTGAATTTTTGGCGATTAAAGTTGACTAGAAAGCAAGTACCTGGTTGACAGTTCCACAAGCGAGAAGTGAGAGAAAAGAAACTGTTAGCATAGAACTTACAGAAGCATAGAACTGTAAATTGATGAGAACTCGTCGTTAGTCTACTACTGCGATTACATTTATAAATTCTAGCTACCATAGCGAAGAGCTCATCCGAACAATTACCATAAAAAGAATTTCTAGAAAAGGCACAGGGAGGTAAATTTATGACGATGAGAAGGTGATTAAGGTGCCAGATCAGCACCAATAATGTTGCAGATTCTTTTCATTTTATCAAGAATCCCTAGATATATAGCAGGAGTACCGAACGTAATGCGTTAGCAATATTCTAAACACGGAAAGATGATAGACTTATTGATACGCAATACAAATTCAGGAGAGGAAAATTATCTATATTTTTATCGTTTCATCCCAAGCAAGGCAATAAATCCACTAAGATGCATGGGGGTAAAAGAGTGTTAGAGATTATGAGAAAATATATACTATGAAGGAAAAAATAAAATGACAAGAGTTAGAAAGATAGAAGATTGATATTGAATTTAAATTTGTGAAGATCAAAGTTGATATGGAAAAAAGCGGTCGAAAAACAGTTCAACAAGAGAGAACTGCGATAGAAGAAATAGTTAGCATAGAACTTACGGTTAGATGTAGCAATTGGAAATGTAAAATTATGAGACCTTGCCGCCAATCCAGTACTGCGCTTCAATTCATGAAGTCTAGGTGCGGAAAGTTCATCAAAACAATTACCCTGGAAATATTTATAATTTGCTCTTAATGATAACCAAAAGAACATGATAGTAAATCTATGTTTTTTATCAAGATTGGGGGCTTTTTCATCATTCTTTGATATTTTCTCGGAGAATTATTGGAGGTACCTTTATAAATCGGACGCACTGTAAAGTGATGACAAGATACAAGTTTGGGGCCTTTTTCATCATTCTTTGGGATTTTTTCAGCGAATTATTGGAGGTACCTTTATAAATGGGATACACTGTAAAGTGATGGCAAGATATAAGTTTGGGTCCTTTTTCATCATTCATTGCTATTTTTTGGCGAATTATTGGAGGTACCTATATAAAGGGAATACAATAAAAAGTGATGGCAAGATATAATTTTGGGGCCTTCTTCATCATTGTATGCTATTTTTTCAGCGAATAATTGGAGGTAACTATATGGGATACACTTTAAAGTGATGTCAAGATCCAAGTTTGGGGCCTTTTTCATCATTCTAAGCTATATTTTCAGCGAATTATTGGAGGTACCTATCAAAAAGGGGATACACTGTAAAGTGAAGCAATATACAATTTTGTGGCCTTTTCATCAGTCTATGCTACTTTTCGCGAATTATAGGTGGTACCTATATAAAGGAATACAATAAAAAGTGATTGCATGATATAAGTTTGGAACTTTTTCATCATGTACGCTATGTTTTCAGTGAATTATTGGACGTACCTATATAAATGGGACACACTGTAAAGTGATGGCAAGACACAAGTTTGGGGCCTTTTTCATCATTTTTTGCTATTTTTTAAGCGAATTATTGGAGGTACTTGTGTAAATGGCATACACTCTAAAGTGATGTCAAGATACAAATCAGGTACTATATTTCTGTGTGTGTGTGTGTGTGTGTGTGTGTGTGTGTGTGTGTGTGTGTGTGTGTGTGTGTGTGTGTGTGTGTGTGTGTGTGTGTGTGTGTGTGTGTGTGTATGTGTGTGTGTGTGTGTGTGTGTGTGTGTGTGTGTGTGTGTGTGTGTGTGTGTGTGTGTGTGTGTGTGTGTGTGTGTGTGTGTGTGTGTGTGTGTGTGTGTGTGTGTGTGTGTGTGTGTGTGTGTGTGTGTGTGTGTGTGTGTGTGTGTGTGTGTGTGTGTGTGTGTGTGTGTGTGTGTGTGTGCTGTTGCACTGCTACCCTCTGGTTTCCTACATTTTTTTCCCAATGCACCTCTTGGGAATTACTGATCTAATCTTAATCCCTGGCATGAAGCGCAAAGATTACATTGAATTAACTGCTAAGCCTGCTGCTAGGAATTAAGGTCCGATATTTCGTAGTAGACAATTCTTCACGCAAGAATCTATCTTGCAGTTTTTAAGTCCCCCGTTCATCCGTACATCAAATATTGCAACCACTTTTAGTCCGGTGCATTTATTATTTGTCTAGTGATTCTTCACAAAACCAAAGACACAAGGAAGCTACATTACGGCGTTGGGAAAGTGACTGAAGCCGATCTACCAGATAAGGATGAATAACTGTTGTAGTAGGATCCACCTAATTTGCATAGTAGAGTACCGACCATATAAATATGGTTGGTACCGGGAAGAGAGGGAGGAATCAAGAGATTCAACCAGAGACTCTGCCCGACTGCGACTCAGTCAACACATTCTCCAGGAACGGTCTTACCAGGAATATACAAAAGACTATATGTAAATATTGTGTACACTTTCTTGTTTCAATACATTTTGTTCTAAGTACATTTTGTGTTGCATTATTATTCCATGCATTAGTCAAGTTTCAACAATGGCGACGAGGTAGAAAGAACTATACGAAAAAAAAAAAAAGAATTGATAATTGATAGCCTTCAACAATTGGGACAAGTCATTGAAGAACCCAGGCTGAAGGAAAAAATTATTAATTAAAAGTCCAACATCTAATGGAACGGCGAAGGATTCTGAATTTCTGGATATTTAACGGTGATTTAAAAAAAAAAAAAAAAAAAAAAACGGGCCGACTACAAAAACATGCATGGAATTAAAAGGCGCACAAATACATCGGGTCGACTTTGAAAGGTAACGAAGTTTTAAAAAAAAATTTTTTTTTTTTGGTTGCTCAACAATATTTTATAAAGCAAGACATAAAATAAAAAAAGTCGTCAGTTGTTTCGATTTTTCTGGTCAGATTATATTATATCCGTGGATACACAAATTAGAAGTATATTCTTTGTTGCATAAACACTATCAGCAAAAGAGGGATGAATTATCCAAAGTCATATCTGAATTATTCAAATCCCAGCAGTAGAGTCAGCAACGTCTGAACAGTTTGCCTTATTAATAAGGGAACAACAGATAGCACAACAAAATATCAAGAAAAGCAAGAGGAAAGACAGCAAAAATATCAAGAAAAGCAAGAGGAAAGACAGCAAAAATATCAAGTCAAGAGGAAAGACAGCAAAAATATCAAGAAAAGCAAGAGGAAAGACAGCAAAAATATGCAAGAGGAAAGACAGGAAAAATATAGAGGAAAGACAGCAAAAAATATCAAGAAAAGCAAGAGGAAAGACAGGAAAAATATCAAGAAAAGCAAGAGGAAAGACAGGAAAAATATCAAGAAAAGCAAGAGGAAAGACAGGAAAAATATCAAGAAAAGCAAGAGGAAAGACAGGAAAAATATCAAGAAAAGCAAGAGGAAAGACAGCAAAATATCAAGAAAAGCAAGAGGAAAGACAGCAAAAATATCAAGAAAAGCAAGAGGAAAACAGGAAAAATATCAAGAAAAAGCAAGAGGAAAGACAGCAAAAAATATCAAGAAAAGCAAGAGGAAAGACAGCAAAAATATCAAAAGAGGAAAGACAGGAAAAATATCAAGAAAAGCAAGAGGAAAGACAGCAGAAATATCAAGAAAAGCAAGAGGAAAGACAGCAAAAATATCAAGAAAAGCAAGAGGAAAGACAGCAAAAATATCAAGAAAAGCAAGAGGAAAGACAGCAAAAATATCAAGAAAAGCAAGAGGAAAGACAGGGAAAACAGGAAGAAATGCAGATCAAGGTTTTAGAAATTCAAAAGTTAACACTGGAGAAATTAAAAAATAACATATTTAAATCGCTGGAAACTTTCAACTATGGGCCAGACGAAAAAGCGTACTTTAAACGATATGAAGATATTTTCTACACAGACTGTGAAAACTGGTCGAATTCAAGAAAAGTCAGTCTATTACTAAGAAAGCTAGGTACAGCAGAACATACCAAATTTGTAGATTTTATTCTACCGAGAAGAACGATTGAATTGGAATTCTCGGAAACAGTGAAATTGCTAAAGGAGTTGTTTGGAGCAAATATGTCGCTTTGGCATAAGCGATGGTTATGCATGAATGTCGCTAAATCCGACGATCAGGATTACTTAACATATGCATCTATAGTGAATAGACATTGTGACAATTTCAGATTGGCAGAGATTACGGTTGATGAATTCAAGTGTTTAATTTTTGCTCAAGGACTGGTATCCAGTAAGAGTGCCGAAATAAGACGTAGAGTTTTGGCTAAACTCGAATCTGAACAAAACCTTACCCTGCAAAAGTTAATAGAGAAGTGTCATCGGGCCGTAAGTTTAAAGAAAGAGTCTCAAAAAATTGAAGAAGCTGGCATTGCTTATATTAAAAAAAATAAAAAAAAACAGTCAAATTACCCATCAGAAAAAAATTGGAGTAAAAATTCGGCGTATTTTAAAAATAGGCAAGAAAAATTAAATGAAAAGAACGAGGAGAAAAAAAAGGTTCCACCATATAATTGTACACGTTGCAACGAAAGACACTGGGAGGTAAATTGCCCATATAGAAATAAGAAATGTTTCATTGTGCCCACAGAATGGACACAAAGGATCGTGTTGTAAAACGAAAAAAAGTCAATAGCCGAATTAGACAAACAAATTCAAATATAAAATCAGATAGAGATTTGAGGAAATATGTAACGACTGAAATATTTAAAAAGAATATCAAATTTCAAGTCGATTCGGGTTCAGATTTAACAATAATGAACTATAAAACATGGAAAATTTTAAAAAGGCCTACAATAAGGAAGTCAACGAAATGCGCTCGAACGGTAACTGGAAAGCAAATTAACTTCGAAGGCGAGGTTGTACTTCCCATGAAATTGAACAGGATAGTTAAAAAATAAAAGTTTTCATTCTGAAAAATGGAGAAAACTTGATGGGTACAGATTTTATTGAAACATTCGAATTGTGGGATAAACCGTTAAACTCATTCTGCAGAAAAGTAGAAAGTAATACGCAAACAAGACAGGACATTAAAGATGAATTAAAGAAAAAGTTTCCGGAAACTTTCACCTGGTCTTGGAAGATGTAACAAGTTTGAAGCTAAATTTGAATTAAAGGAAAATACTATGCCAATTTTAAAAAGAAACGTAACGTGTCTTTCGCAAGTGTAGAGAAAATTAACGAAAGAACTTGATAGGTTGGAAAAAAATGGGAATTATTTCGAAAGTAGAATCTAATTCATGGGCTGCGCCGATTGTGTGAATAGAAAAGAAATCAAACCAAGTCAGAGTCTGCGTTGATTTTTCGACAGGGTTGAACTCGCTAATTAAGGACTACCATTACCCGTTACCGAGGTCGGAGGAGATTTTTAACAAGCTAAATGGTGGAGTTATATTTTCAAAAATCGACTTATCAGATGCCTATCTCCAAATTCCCGTCGAAGAGGAATGTTCGAAGTTAATAGGGATAAACACGCATAGAGGGTTATTCAAGTACAACAGGCTTCCTTTTGGTATTAAAGTGGCACCAGCCATTTTTCAACAAGCTATGGACGTCATGTTGAATGATTTAGACTTTGCGTGCGCCTACTTAGACGACATCATAGTAAGGAATGAAACCGTCGACGAACATCGAGAGCATCTCAATCAAGTATTTAAAAAGATTCAGGACTTTGGATTTAAAGTCAAAGAGTCAAAGTGCGAATTTGGTTTGGAGGAAATTAAGTATTTAGGTCACATAATCAACAAAATGGCAGATTTCCAGATCCGGAAAGGTCCATTGCGATTAGAGACATGCCGACGCCCACTAATGTGGCGATGCTACAGATATTTCTGGGGCTCGCAAATTATTATCAAGCGTTCATTAAAGGAATGTATAATCTAAGAGCTCCGTTGAATGAACTGCTAAAAAAGACAAGGCATGGGAATGGACGGTAAAATGTCAGAAAGCCTTTGATGAAATAAAGAGAATGCTTACGTCCGACCTCTTTTTAACCCATTACAATCCAAAACTGGATATTGTAGTGGCAAGTGACGCCAGTTCATACGGGATAGGAGCGTGTATTCAACACATAATGCCAGATGGTTCTAGAAATCTAATTGCACATGCTTCGAGAACTTTACTCCCAGGAGAAAGAAGTTACTCACAAAACGAAAAAGAGGCGTTGAGTATCATTTTTGCCATAACAAAATTTCACAGATACATCCACGCCAGACATTTTATGCTTGAAACGGATCACTATTTTTGGTTCAAAGAAAGGGTTACCCGTTTATACGGCAAATCGTCTGTTGAGATGGGGAACCATTCTTCTCAATTATGATTTTCACATAAATCACCTATCATCCAAAAATATAATTCATGCGGATAGTTTATCAAGACTCGTACCGAGTCAAGAAGAAAGATTCGAAGAATCAATTATTGCAAATATCAGAGCAGATTATGAGGTGAGAAGCATGGTAAACAACATTGTAAGAGAGCTACCGGTTACACTAAAGGAAATAAAAAAAAGAAGCTGAAAGCGATGATTTCGTTTTAGAGATAAAAAGCAAAATGGTAGCAAATGACCAAAAAGTGCAGGAGATTTATTCAATAGGTGAAGGAGTTTCATTATATGGTGAGAGTATTGTAGTACCAAAAAATTTGCAGAAAAGAATACTACGGGACTTTCATATGGGTCACCCGGGGGTTAATAGAACAAAAAGCTTAATGCGAAGCTTTGTATATTGAAAGGAATGGATGTGGATATCGCAAACATGGTTCATCGATGTAAAGGGTGTGCGTTAGCAGCTAAGGCACCACCTATAGTACACAAACCATGGCTCAAGACGGATCATCCGTGGACAAGATTACATTGATTTCGTGGGTCCAGTAGAAGATTATTACTACTTAATAGTGGTAGATAGTTTTACAAAATGGCCGGAAGTACTACGCTGCAAAAAAGCCTACGTCCAATACCACAACAACTTTCTTGCATGAACTATTTGCACGGTTCGGTGTGCCAGAGTGTATTGTGAGTGACAATGGTACACAATTCACTTCTGAAGAATTTAAGGAATTTTGTGAGTTATATCAAATTAACCACATAACGACGCCGCCGTATCATCCGAGGTCCAATTGACTCGCAGAAAGATTTGTCGATACTTTAAAGCGCGCCTGAAGAAAGCCTCAGGAGTTCCAACGGAAAAAGGCGCTTCAGCAATTCCTACAAGTATACAGAATCACGCCAAACCAGAGAACACATTCAAACATGGCACCAGCTGAACTAATGTTCGCTAGGAAAGTTAAGTCAGTGTTTGACAAACTATTGCCAGGAAAAATAGAGTAAATAATACTATGTATACAGCGAGAAAAAGATACACCTCCGGAGAGAAGGTGTTTTTCAAGTGCTACAAAAACAACGTTGAGTTCTGGGAGCGAGGCATAGTGGACAAGATAATCGGTGACCTGATTTACATAATTAAAGGGCCGAAGAATACTCATAAAAGGCACCAGAATCAACTTAAAAAATGTTACGTCATAGAGCTTGAAGAGAGTATACCGGATGAGGAGGAAGATCCCATTGAGGTAATGTATGATATGTTTCAAGTAGAACCTCCGCAGAATACTCCTGAACCGAGAAGATCCGGTAGGAGACGAAAGTTCACGGACCCATTGGGCGTGAACCCAAAACGGAAAAAATATTAAAATTAAGCGGATGTACATATGCATATGAAGTATGCAAATGGGTCTACAAAGAAATAGCCATAATCATCAACCCATATAGGAAGCCAGTTTGAAATCCAAAAGGGATTCCAAGGCTTGGGAGGGGGGTGTTTTGGTAGGATCCACCTAATTTGCATAGTGGAGTACCGACCATATAAATATGGTTGGTACCGGGAAGAGAGGTAGGAATCAAGAGATTCAACCAGACTCTGCCCGACTGCGACTCAGACAACACATTCTCCAAGAACGGTCTTACCAGGAATATACAAAAGACTATATGTAAATATTGTGTACACTTTCTTGTTTCAATACATTTTGTTCTAAGTACATTTTGTGTTGCATTATTATTCCATGCATTAGTCAAGTTTCAACAATAACATTGCAAATTCTTCCTTGGATTTTATCTAGAATCTATAAATATATATTTAATTTTTAAACAAGTCCGCAACCCGTTTAATATCAAGCCCTGTCATCTGGACAGTATAGTTCAATATCGCATTTAATGGCAGCAATTTGCTGTTGGCATATGATACCAACTTTCTTTTTTATGCGAAAGGCAAAGATTGAGTAAAACAGCAAGAGCGTATAATTCAACATCTACGAGCGTATCTAGCTTTCGCATGCTGAACATTGCAGCTGTTTGAGATGCTGCTTAAGACATGGAAAATCAATGATCTTCCGAGGTTACAATGCCGATAAGTTATTTTTATTTTATACTGAATTCAGTATAATCTGCGGAAGCCTTTGCTAACACACTGTATCAATAAGAAGTTTAAGAAGTCCTTCTCTCTGATTTTAAGAGTGAAGCAGAACTTTACGTTGGACAAATCATTTCATCAAAGTGGATGATAAGAGTACAGGAAAAACAACAACTGCTTGTACATATCTTCATCTTGGTCCTCTATTGTTATCGCCATCTTCTTGAGCATGACAATAAACTACTCCGTGTCCTGGGTAAGACGATAAACTACACCCGAGTCCTGGGTAAGACGATAAACTACACCCGAGTTCTGGGTAAGACGATAAACTACCCGAGTCCTGGGTAAGACGATAAACTACATCCGAGTTTTGGGTAAGACGATAAACTACACTCGAGTCCTGGGTAAGACGATAAACTACATCCGAGTTCTGGGTGAGACGATAAACTACACCCGAGTCCTGGGTAAGACGATAAACTACATCCGAGTTCTGGGTAAGACGATAAACTACACCCGAGTCCTGGGTAAGACGATAAACTACATCCGAGTTCTGGGTAAGACGATAAACTAAATCCGAGTCCTGGGTAAGACGATAAACTACAGCCGAGTCCTGGGTAAGACGATAAACTACACTCGAGTCCTGGGTAAGACGATAAATACCCGAGTCCTGGGTAAGACGATAAACTACATCCGACTTCTGGGTAAGACGATAAACTAAATCCGTGTCCTGGGTAAGACGATAAACTACACCCGAGTCCTGGGTAAGACGATAAACTTCATACGTGTCCTAGTTAAGACGATAAACTAAATCCGTGTCCTGGGTAAGACGATAAACTACACCCGAGTCCTGGGTAAGACGATAAACTACACCCGAGTCCTGGGTAAGACGAGAAACTACATTCGACTTCTGGGTAAGACGATAAACTAAATCCGTGTCCTGGGTAAGACGATAAACTACACCCGAGTCCTGGGTAAGACGATAAACTACATCCGACTTCTGGGTAAGACGATAAACTAAATCCGTGTCCTGGGTAAGACGATAAACTACATCCGTGTTCCTAGGGACGATAAGACAACAATAAACTATATCTGAGTCCTGGGTAAGGCGATAAACTAAATCCGACAGCAAGGCCTCTGATAAGGTTTTGAGGAGCGTGGAACCACCTCTTAATTGCTGGTGTTCTCAGGTCCACCTTGATCTTGGATGTTAACACCTGTCATACTCCCAGCTATGGTCAAATAATTAAACCTCGAAAAGAACGTCAAAACACTCTGAAAGTATAACAATAGTTTTTTTTGTTTTTGTTTTTTTTTACCAGCAATATATTTGTGGAAACAAAATATTACCAGCAATAAAAATCTTGTCGGCATTAAATAACCCACAGAGGCTGAAATGCCGTAATACAAAACAAACCAAACCTTATCGCCGTCAGTCGCATGGCCACGTGTGGTCGTAGAACAGCGGTATAGATGTACACCTGAACAGCTCCCAGCATAGGCTGGAATCGGAAAGATTGTTGGTTTGCATACACTTGATTGACGCAATATCGTTGCATAATGCATTTTAGATGCATGAAGTGTGGTCTTCAGTGATGCACTGTCTCCATCACCGATTTGGGTTTTTGCATCATATCTGCTTAAACTGCAAGCCGAACCTGACTCCGGATGACTGAGGCCGCCAACTTGAAAGCGTCATGCTAAGCAGCTCGTTATTGCATGTATATATATTTACACACACATATACACACACACGCACACACACACACACACATATATATATATTTCGACATGGCTAGGAGTCCGACTGTTCTTACTAAGTTCGTCGAAGGCCTTCGTTTACCGTAGCCGGACTCCCGTAATGCGCTTTAGAAGGTAAGTGCGTAGTTTCGTCGAAGGCCTTCGTTTGAAGGACTCCCTAATCGCCTTTGCCGTAAGTCCCCGGACGTTTGCCCCAGACTCCCGTAATGCGCCTTACGAGGCATGTGCGTAAGTCCCGTCGAATCGTTAAATGCCTAAGTTCATTGAAGGCCTTCGTTTACCGTAGCCGGACTCCCGTAATGCACCTTCGTAAGTTAGTTTCGTGCCTTCGTTTGCCAAAGCCGGACTCCCGTAATGCGCCTTACGAGGCATGTGCGTAAGTCCCGTCGAAGGCCTTCGTTTGCCGTAGCCGGACGTGCGTCGTGCCTGGACAGTGGTCATGGGACCACTAGCTCAAAGTAGTCCCTCAGTAGTTCAGTGTCAGCCAATGAAAAAAGTCTTTTCACACTTCCCTTCTATATACTGTTGTCTTTTAACTTCATCCGGTTTGGATTCGAGTTACTTCCCTTGGATTCCTAGCTCGGTTAGCTCGTCTCTTTCTTGCTTAGTTTAATCCAAATGTTTTATACGTTTTAAATACCAATCTTATAATAATACTAACTCTTTAACTAAACCTTCACTCATACCAACTCAATCCTATTCTATACAAGCAATTATGCTTCACCAAAAATTAGTCTAACTTAACACTTATAGTCGTGTTTCTAAAAAAATAGTTACTATCAGATAAATCTTTAAGTCAACATTTACCTTATACTCTTAATCAAAGGAAAATCACACAAAAATTCCTATACATGTATGTACGTCCACACATCTACATATAGATGTATGAAATATACTCACACGCATATGCACGGACACACCGACATACATAAATTCTATCCACCATTTACATTAATTTACCTTTACGAAACCAGCTATTGAAAAAATAACTCGTACTATTTATTTTAGATTCCTTCCCCGTTTCATGATTCATCGATTAAAATAATTCAATGGCCTAAACTTTAAAATAAATAAATAAAAAATAAACTAACTACTCAATTAAGTAAGCTATACACATATTTGCTATCTCTTAAATATTTACTCGAAATAAATCTAACCAGATTAGTATTGACACCCGACATTTTCAAAACTATGATTACTATAATACTACTTAATATCTTTGCATTTGAAATTACTAAATATATCAAATATATTTGAATAATATATTTTATTATTGTACACACTTGCTCTTAGTTCTTCTATAAAATGCGTCAGTCTTTAATATATTGCTAAAACAATATCTCGTGGAAACATTGGTTCCCGTACGATCACCGATATTAAGTAATGTCAAGACAGGACAATACCAAGACAATACTAAGGGGTGTAACTGCTTGGGAATAACAGTTGTTGTAAGCTTTGAAGTGAGTGGCTATCAGATCGGAATTGGGAATCAAGGAGCCAAGTTCTAATTCTAGTCAGGTTCGTTATATTTATTTCCGCTCAAGAAACATTGGGGAAAAAAGAATCTGCCCCCGCCCCAGCTATGAGGTAATTAAGATGACAAAATCGATAGAAATTTGCATGGAATTTAGTGACTGGATACATCATCACTCTCAATCAATGTGGTTGAAGAATCGCTGATCAAGTCACCAGTTATGTGGCATCTTCTCATGTTTTCATTCTTCGCCATAATTTTTCTGATAATATCGAAGATGCAATGCTTGTAAGGTATGCATAAGATGGTTATGTGTCATCGTATATTTGCATTCTTCGCCATAATTTTTCTGTTAATATCGAAGATGCAGTCCATGTAAGGGAAGCGTAGAGTGGTCATGTAGCATTTTACTTCTCATGTTTTTATTCTTCGCTGTAATTTTTCTGTTACTATTGCAGATTCGCAGAAAAATTGAGAAGGCCAATGCATGCAATAGCCTGATCTTCCATTTCATGCAGTTGTTCTTATCTTTCTAAATTGATCCTAAGTTTGCGAAAGCTGCCATTTGTTGTGCTTCTACTGAAACTTTTTTATATACTGGGGCCCTTTTCTTTGACAAGACAATTTAATTAGCTCAAATCTGACTACGGATCTGGACTTGGTTGAAAGCTCTTTGTTATTTTTTGTCATGATGCTTATTTTTCTGTATTAATCTCCACGCTGTATCTGGAGGAGGTCAGATCGACGATGTCCTTCTGCCTGGGTAGATAAAGGACTTTAACTGGGCAAAACATTAACCAAAAAATGTGTTTAAAATATTCAATAAAAAACTTATTCTCAACTTTTAAAGTTAATTAGACATCTTGGGAAAGTAATGTTATTGGCTAATATAAATTGAGAAAACATTTCTGCGTGGGTAAAACACTGAAGAAAAAAAGCTAAGTCACGCAAAGGTAGAACATGGATGCAAGAAATGAATTGAATAAGGATGGTGTGTTATTCATCATGACGGTCGTCTTCGAGTATAGAATCCAGAGGTTAGCAGTGAATATTTCGAAGACAGTAGGAAAGTGTTGTTCAGGTTAGCAGTGGATATTTTGGTACAAGTAGCAGAGCCTAGTTCGTCCTTCTGTTTCTCTTCGCCTGAGAATCTAGACTGGACATTCGGGTAGAGTGAACAAAATGGCCGCCTTTATACACGACGGATTGAATGTTCTACGTCTTCTGACTGGTTAACCTTCTATTCGTAGACTATAGAGCGAGTCAAGGCATTTGGACTAACTCACTAGTTATATATATATATACATACATATACACAAAAAACTGTAACATGGCGGATAAGGCATCATTTACATGTGATATTTAAAGCCTTGTCTACCTTTCTCAAGTTAGCATAAATAGCCTTATGCTTAGACTGACTAATACCTCCAATTTAAGATACACAACTAATTTCTCTTGACGTTTCATGTCAAATTTGTAATAAAGTGTTGTAAGGTAAGGAAGGTTACTGAATAGAATAATCAAATGAAGGTTGCTAATGAACGATAATACTTAGGACAAGAACAACACATATAAGATTCGCCATCGGCGCGAAGAAGTAATCAACTGCTAGAAATGAATTGAATAAGGATGGTGTCAAGTGAATTCCATAATGAATCTCCAACTGCCCCACCCGGTCAGATGTGGCACAAAACCGAATTTAATGTGGGGTATCCGAGCCCGTAGGCACGGCCAAAAATTCTCCGTGGGACCCCGTATAAAACGGATTCGGTTAGCTGTTTCTCGAGACGAGACTCTACCCTTCGACAGAGTCTCGTCTGTGGATCCTCTCTGCCTCTGGGCAGAGAGTTTGACCAGCAAATTTAGAGGGGAATCTCTAACTGCAGACCAACATACAGTATTTACTACTGTATTTATGTGAATGGGGGCATGCCTATTATCGTACGTAGGTGTGCTACAACATAAAGTATGCAGAAATAATCCCGAATTTGCTGTGCAGCTCAATAAGTAATCCAAACGATTTTTTGCGCAGTATTTATGGAAGAAAGTGTTAAAGAGTCATACCATACAATGGTAGAAAAGCTGGTATAAAATTAGTTTGTGTTTATCACCTTTATTTCGCTTCACATCTAACAGCAACATATACTCTGGGAATGTACAGAGAATTGTCAATAATCTGATAATATGTAGAAAATGGCCGAAAGAGCTAGAACTGAAGTTAATAAAAAATGCTCAATTTCTGGACAAACTTGGACTAAAATGTGTTACCTTTAGGCCAAGATTCGAAATTTCAAAATCAATTAAATAAGTATTTCTTGACCTCCACATTTGATAAAAACTGTATAACACACACACACACACACACACACACACACACACATATATATATATATATATATATATATATATATATATATATATATATGTATATTGTGCGGTTATTAAAAGCTCATATTGTATTTATTTCCAAGTACTTTCGACATAGCATAATGTCATTATCAGGTTATTGTTAATTATAGAGTAAGTATTTAATGTTTATGGTCATGAAGGACAAAAATTGTTGTGGTCATTCGAAAATTACCAGTTTTATATGTAGAGTCAGGAAAGCTGTGTCATGGCTTGGGTGACAGACACCATTTAAGGCGAGGTAACATTTCCGAACTTGAGTAGTTGCTAGATAAAAGAAATACATGAATGACAAGCGCTAACATTCAAAGACTATCTATTGTACACATTATAAAATGTTTGTTCAGTATTTGTAATTAATTTTATTGAGGTGTGGTTTCAATATATATATATATATATATATATATATATATATATATATATATAATGTGTGTGTGTGGATAAATATCGATATTAGCAAACGTTTATACCTACGTTAGCGTGCATACACAGGTAAGCGTATAAATATTTACTCAATTTATGGTGTAAACAAAATAGTGCTGAATGTGGCTAGACAGAGCTAAAAATTATATGTTAGTAAATATATATATATATATATATGTGTGTGTGTGTGTGTGTGCATACATACACACACACACACATATATATATATACATACATATATATATATATATATATATATATATATATATATATATATATATATATATATATATATATATATATATATATATATATATATATATATATATATATATAGAGAGAGAGAGAGAGATACACAAGTAATAGAAATTGGGGGATTTTGACAAATCATTATAATAATTCATCGAGTCTAGAAGCACTGGACGGTTGTTTCGTCCTATTCGGGCCTCATCAGCAGTGCGCTTCCACTACCCAGACCGTTTCGATACAACGCAAGCGTCATACCAACTGTACCAACGGGCCTCGGTGACGAAGGAGGAACTCAATAGATTCGATATAGTTTCCCTTTTCACAAATTCCGTGGTGATACTCATCCAAGTATTCATAACCCAACGAATTGTACCCCAAGAAACATATCTTCCCTTTTCCCCGAACCAGTCCATCGCAGAGCAATATCTGGGCCAAGCAAGGATAATCAAGTAACATACATGTTTCGTTGTACTGTTTAAACATATTCTGTCTACTTATTTTCGACGATATCCTTTCATACACGCGGGTAAATTTTTTGATGTCATTACTGAAAATGCCTAAGACACGAAGGTTTTAAATAATTTGTATCTGTTTTTCATTCTAATTTATTTTATTAATTTTAATTTTTTTAATTTACAACTATAAATTAAGTTACCTCCCTTAGATAACGTTAATGTTTTGAATTAACAAAGCGTATTTCATGTATTTTTCAAAAGAATTCACAAACATCAATTTTATTAATTGCTTTATTAAGTCAGTTTTGTATTTACATATTTTTCTTTGTCTGACATTATTTTTCACAACCCTATCCCTAACCCATAAACAGACATATTTTCACACACACACACACACACACACACACACATATATATATATATATATATATATATATATATATATATATATGATACATACATATATATTCTGGTGTACTTTTATCGATTAAGCCACAGAGGAGCGATTTGGTGAGCAATGTCGATTTTACTGTTTTTAAACTACAATTCTGCATGATTTTCTCACGTGAATTCATATCTGCTCGATGCGTATCCGAATTTAAACAAATGACGTCACACATTATGAAATGGACAAACTCCGACAATTATTTTAAGACATTTTTTTTAATGTTTATACGTTTTTTATATCTCGGACATTCGGGCTGGTAAATGTCGTTAATACTGTTTATTATAATGAGAGAAATAAAAGAGAGCTTAAATATTTGTATCTATAACAAGAACTTATAAACATAAAAAAATGTCTTAAAATAATTGTCGGACTTTGTCTATTTCATAATGTGTGACATCATTTGTTTACATTTGGATACGCATCGAGCAGATCTAACCCAAATTTTTCTTGGACAAGGGTTACTACTACACACAAAAACAATGGTCAAACATCGGAAAACATAAGGAAAATTAATTCTTTTTAATAATATGTGGAAATAACCACGCTTTGCCTGATGAAGGTCGCGACACCGGAAACACTTTTAGGAAAAATATGAAAAATAAAGTATAATTTACATTTTAAAAAACCCACATTATAACCAAAAACGTTTGCGATTTCTCTCTTCTCTCTAAAATATACACTTTTCTCTCGTTGGATAAATTATAACCTGTCCCTTTATATGGCAGCTGCGAAAAGACCGTTTAGACATAGGAATCAACACTGTCTGATGACTGTCAGTTTCGCTCCAAAATGTTTTTCATAGCAAAATGACCAAAATACATTTTATCTCTAATTGAAGACATACAGTTGCGTTCAAAATAGATTTTAGTTGAAATCATAAAATTGTGTTAAAATATTTAGATTTCGGCATTAAATAACCCATAGAGGTGTTGATATGCCGTTAAAGAAAACCATTCAATCAACATGAAAGAACTCTTTCATCACATTAATCCATATAATTTCCGACAATTTTTTAAAGAAATGAAACTGTATTCCAAAATATAACTTCAACCAATCCACAATATAAATCACGCATCACCGTCTCTTGTAATTCTGTCCATACAAACATGGATATACACAAAATCTGAGGATCTTCTACCATGTATTAAGTTGTGAAAGTGGAATAACTTATATTTTTATTACTTTAAAGCTTCCAATAAAATTAAATTTCGACATTAAATGACCCATGAGGTGTTGATATGCAGTTGAAAAAAAGCAAAAATATCCAACACGGC